>KK502539.1:241393-299255 GCA_000688735.1 Glossina austeni | reverse complement strand
TCCGGCCAACTTATCGGTAACTTAATCGAAGTGTGGTTTTGTAAAAAAAAAAAAAAAAAAAAAATCTTTTTGGTTTGGTTGGTTGGTTTATTTAGCCCTGAATTTTCATATAGGCCTGGACTGGTTCCGGTTTCGGAAGATTCTACTACTCCAATGACGCACGGTGGCAGCAGCGGACCGCCGAATCGTCCGTTGCCACCAACGCCCGATGATGACGAACAAGCAGGCGATCGAACGTTAATTATGAAGCGGGTAAGTCAATGGAAAAATCTACCCGTATTTTGCATCCATTTGTTCTTCCTAAATATCGCTATTGCAGTAGCATCCGGTTGGGAGTAGGTTTTTTTTTCCTTTTTCCTTTTTTTTTTTTTTTTTTTTTTTTTTTTTAAATTTACAAAACATTCCCTGGAATAATTACGTACAACTATGATTTGAAAATTTTTAATTGGTGATTTTTTTAAAAGTGTCTTCTATGACATTCTCTTTTGGGTTGTGACGATTCAAAGAATTGTATAGCGAACGAACATAAAAGCAAAAACAAAAAAAAAAAGGTGTGGAACAGTAAATTTTATAATATTTTTTTTTGTCCACAAATTAATTATACTAAAGTTATTTTGTTGCCATAAATTATTGTACATTTTTTTTCAATTGTACAGCGGTTTAGGGCTTTTAATAAAATTTGCAAAAAAAAAAAAAAAAATAACACAAACAGCTGAAAATTAAAACAATAATCCGTGCAGTTTACAAGTGGTTGTGGTTCTCTCGACTTAAATATTATTTTCAAATAATTTTATTTGAAATTGATCATAATTTTTATAGTTGTATTTTGTTTACATTCTAAAATATATATATTTATAATTTTTGCAAATACTTTTCGTGAACTTTTTCTTTCTTATATTTTTGCATTTGAAAAAAAAATAAATAAATAAATGTGTGTTTTTTTTTTTTTTACTTCTTTAAACGAAATTTACTTTTTGCGCTATAATATTATACTTGCATATAATAGCACTCAATGATTTACTCTTTACATACATATAATCGTGTATAAAAATTAAATAGATTTAGTTGATATTTTTGTATATACATACATATCTTTTCTTAATTCATTGTACCGTGAAGAAATATCGCAAAAAACCATGGTTCGTTTTTTTTTTTTTCCATTTTTCAAATATAAACGTATGTACGTATGAAATTCATGAAAAATTTTGCAAAAGTAATGTAACAGAAAACTTTCACTCCCTCTTTAACTCATCCCGTACCATTCTCGATTCTTAACATTTGTGAAAATTCGTGTGCGTGATAACTGGGCAGATGCTCTCTTTCTCTCTCTCTCTCTCTCTCCCGCTCTCTCTCCCCATTTCTCTACTTCTCTTCCCCGCAACCCCCGATCATCTCTTTTTTCCTCTTCCGCTGTACTTAGACGTAGAATCACTGCGCAACTTTGTCTTAAGTATGTTAACAGAAACGCTAATGAAGTTTTATCGAGAAGTACGAAATAATTAGTTTGATTTTTAGGTCATAAGGTCGCAAGGTAAGGTACTACGTGACCAATTTTTTTTTAGGAAAAAAAAAGGTTTAGTAAATACGTTCTTGTCTCTCAGCTGTTACTGTCCGTTAGACGGACATATTTAACGCCAGCCACGGAACGCTAGCTTTTGTGTCTTATCCATCACATCTGCACGTTGCAAAAAACCAAAAAGACCAAAAGCCAATTTCTGCATATAGTGGACGTCCGCAAACTAATTCAGCTTAAATCTCCGCAATCAATTGTCATCTTTTATTGCCTTGCAATCCTATTTACAGCTAATAAAATAGATGTAAACACTATTTTGACACTAGAACTATCGGGCACGTTTGACGTTGACACATTTCAACTTTCGAGCTTAAGAAGAAAGGTTTAAAGAGCGTAAAATCGTTCAATCACTTTTTGATTACTTTTACAATTCTTCGCGAATTCTTTACATAATACCTGCTGGCCATTAAAAAAAACATATCACTCGATTATTGTTATTGACAATAATCATAGTAATGATAACGTAAATCCAATTCAAGCATTATTGCGACGCCCATAAAATTCTCCGAAAGTGATTCAAATAACATTAAAAGGTATAGCCACTGCAAGGATGGTACTGCAAACTATTTAATGAACGCAAAAGACGTAAGAGTATCTATGCAAAATCGATTAAGTAATCGCTTAACTGTGGACGGATTAGTAAATCGATCGGGACGATTTTGCGGCCGAAAATACTAATAGTCTGAGTAAATCTTTTTCAAAAATAACTCCAAGGGATCGCAATTTGTAGACCAAATTAAGGAAAAACTGCCGATCTGTTCATCTCGCATAACGTGCCACACTGATCGACTAAGTGAGCATGCACATGCCAAATTTCGACTTCCCATGCTCATATTTTTACGGCCGAGGCGCTACCAACACACGACTGAGTTAAATTAACTTTATTTGATAGGAATAACTAAACAGAAATCCTCGATAGTTGTGATTTTAAGGAGAATTAAAAGTCACCCTACTTGTTAAGAAGTAAAAATTTAGAAAATGCCTAAGAGAGACGCTTTTATGCTCAAAGATTGTCGTTATTTAGAGCTCGCCTCGAACCGAGTTTTTGTAAAAATCGCATTACATCCGACCTCTATTGAAGGCATATATATGTAAAGAAAATTATGAGCGTTTAAGTCTTTATCGTCCCAAACTGGTCCAGATATTTAATGTATTCATAATTCTGTACAATCATGAATCGAGCTAAGTATAAACCTTATATCTATATATTTGAAATGAAACAACATTTAATAGGCGGAGAAAACCCATAAAGTAGGCATCTGGGACTTTTAATCGAAAATGTGTATGGACGCGACGAGTAACCGACAAACTGACAAACATCCAATAGTAGTAATTACAGCTAAAGGAGTTCGTTTAGCTATTGAAAGAGAAAATCTGATATTAGATGAAAGAAATATTTCGTAGTGTTTTTTGTAACAGAGTCGGGTAACTTTGATAAAGCTAACCCAATCCGCGCCCATATACGCCCATATATGTGTGAAAACTCACTGTGTTTAGTTTGTAATATCAATTCGACTAAGAAAGTGACGCTGCGTGCAGTTGTAAAACAAGTCGTGGGATTTGTAGTAGAAACAACCGATTGTTTGAATCGGTTGCTTGTCTCCGCTTTGGAAGCTGCGATATTAAAGATCGGCCGTTCTCTGGTCGACCAATCGTAAACAAACTTGTTGGAGTTGTTCGAAAAATAAAAAAAAAACGGCATATTTTATTTTATGTCATTATTGACTTAACCAAAAAAAAAAAAAAAAAAAAAACAATTTTGAGCCTTTTTTAGGGCATAGAGTGAGTAACTTGACAGTGAAAAATTTAATGTGAATTCTTACTGAACCGAAAGAAATTCTAACTATCTTTGAAGATATTCGTAACGGGCGATTAAAAGTTAGGCCACACATGATAATGGTTGCTTCATACCTTGCAAGGTTAGGTTCGACTGTGACACACTAAGCAACTGGGAAAAATCTCCAATTCTTATGCCTAAAGAGAGTTAGTATTAATATAATAATAATCGTGCTATCTCTGTGTAAGGAAAAGAGGCAGTCGCCGTCGTACTCCCGCGTTACTTTCGACGTCTTACAACACAGCATTTAGAGAACTTCAGCTTAGCAAGACTATCTTGATCTGATGAAATTTTTAATAGAAAGCTACTACTCAGTTGGGCCGTTCACACGAAAAAAAAAAAAAATACCCCTCTCCGGTCCCGCATCGTTCTTCCTTTCATCCATTAAGTTTCTCTTCCTTTCCCATCAATGTGCTTCTTTCTTTCCCAATGTTTTAAAAGAAAAAGCTTCCTCCTGCAACATTGCCTTTAAGAATTATCCTTAGAAACTCATTAAATGTATAAATATGAACTTCACATAACATACACATATATAGAAACTCGAAAATCAAAATAAATTACAAAAATCAGCCTCGACATCGACATGTGCAAATCGGCCACAAGACGATTTACGTGATGAGGTTGTTTTGTTGCGCGACTGGGATATTGAGAAATTCTTTCTTAAACAGAATAGTGGCGAATTGAGCGGCGGAGTGATCAGTCTTTCAAGAGCGGCAACTCTTACATCGTCGAATATCAGTACATTAAAGGCTGAACAAAAACTGCAGAGGTGCAGCTTGGCCGAATTGCCACGGCAACAGCATCCACAGACTCCAAAAGGATTCCAACCGCTCAAAGGGCCGGGGATCAATAATGTTGCAAAGAACAATAGCCTTAACAATAGTAACAATAACAGAATAGGTGCTCAAACCAAAGAACAAACACAGCAACAACTGCTTCGCTTAAAACCGGCAGAAACAATAAACAGCCAAAAATCCAGCGTTAATGTTAATAACAATAGTAATAATAATAATAACAGGTCTTCCGTCACAAGTGCCTTAACCCGCAGTGCCAATGCTACACATAAGCGACAAGAGTCAGACTCGAAATTACCGCAAAATTTTATACGCGGTTTCCGACGCGAAAATTCGGACTTCTTTCCTCTTACCAAACGACACTCGACCGTGCTAACGAATAGCAATTTACTGCAATCGATACCACCGATGCCGCTGACACAACAATCGCAGCAACAATCATTCAGCTCATCCTCACAAAGAGGCGGCGCACCCATTATGCAACATAGTAATGTCTTTAAAAATGATCATAACAAAGCAAAAGATAATTCCGTCTCCGCACAAACAAAGGCGGCCAATCAGAGCAAAAGTAAATTGGGTACCGGTAAATCATCGTCATCGCATGGCACAAACGCGTCCAGCAAAAATAATTGGACTAGCAATCTAACGCCCAGAAATCTAGATTTCTTGCGCCCACGCCGTGAAAAGACTGAATCAGTTATAATTTTGCAAAACTCTGCCGCCAGACAACAATTGGTACATCAACTTGTACAGCAACAACAACAGCAGCAGCAGGTAAACAATGCTCTCTCACTCACTCTGTCTCTCTCTGTCTCTCTCTCTCTCTCTCTCTCTCTCTTTCTCTTTTACTCTCTCAATCTGTTTGCTCTCTCTTGCCTTTTCCCTCATATAAGATATAAGGTTTAATAACTATTCCACCAACACCGCCACCGCCACCACCACCACCACCACCACCACCACCACCACCACCACCACCACCATCACCATATCATCCCACTTCAATAGCTGGTACTAGTTAAAAAACGATATTCCCCAACTTAAATAAGCAAATAAAATAATAATGTAAAGTAATAAACGATTACCAAATTGAAGCAAATTGAATTTGTCCTCCGGCAGTGTATAATATAACATTTCCTCCCAAAAACAACAATCATAACATAAAAAAATTACATTAAATTACATGACGGTGTTAACTTCTTTACATATCAGAGATTCTCAATGGATAAAATTAACCCAAGTGCTGCATTTCTTTCGATTGAAAATGAAAACATAAATTTTGTTCGATTTGCATGATTCACGATTTTATTATATTTATTTTTTTATACTCTACACCTACACTTGTGTTACGGGTACATTAAGTTAGTGCGGTAGTAGTATGTGAGACGCAGAAGGGCTTAAGATAGATTCACCTTATATTATATCGATTGATCGATTCACAATCATAATCTGAATTGATCTGAACCTGTTTGTCCATCTGTCCGTTCGATGTCTGCCCATGCAAATTTGTATTCAAGCTACAGGTCGCAATTTTTTTTGAATATTTTGAAGAAATTTGGTACACTGATGTGTTTTGACTCAAACACAAAAGCTATAGAAAATGATTTGAATCACTCCACATATAACGTCGTATTTTAAAAAGTCGTTATATGGAAAAAAATTGTAATTTTCAAAATTTCTCGGCAAAAGTGGCTAAGTAGTGGTGTTTCGGCATTCTAAATTGGTATAAAAACTTTGGACTCGCTGGGGCTGGGGCTAATTTTTTGAACCCCCTCTTATATAACGAAAACTGAAGTTCATACGACAAAAAGGTATAATTTTTAATGTTTCATAATGCAAATTATAGCACAGCAGTAATTTAACATAGAAAAATTAACTGTACCAAGTTTGGACTACGTCGGCGTATATTTTGCAACCTACCCTAATAAGGATTTTCACGAAATTTGATCCAGAGCAAGCAGAAAAGTCATATGTGATGAAGAAAATTGACCCATAATAGTAATTGTGTTAGACAATGCGGTGTACGGTATTTAATGGTCGGCCGTGTCCGATTAAAATGTTCTTACTTGTTTTTATATACTATTTATGAATTATTCATTTATATTATACTAAATAAGATATAAGAAACTTCAAGCATAATAACAGAGATACAAATCGCGCGAGATATGCGTCCAAATTGAACATATACGACTTGTGTTAAAAAAAAAAAAGGTGACCTTTCAATTTTCGTGGGCTACTTATAGTCATGATTTTCAATTTTTTTTTTTTTTTTTTTTTTATGTTGGAAGACATGTTCCCAACATATGTTCCTATCATCCGTCTAATTGCAGTTTCAGTTTGTTTTTGACAGATGTAAAGGTTAGATATGCTTTGGTGTGCTATCGAAAAAAAAGGATCAGAGAATATGTGTGAAACACACAATTCGGTGCTCCAACTCAATCAAGCTTTTTACAAAAGGCTGTGATATTAATGAGCGAAATGTTCGCCCTGAACGACCCAGAAAGTATACGCTGTTTGCTCGAAGGAACACAAAAAAAGCGCCCGGGATTGTGGAACAACCAGTCATGGACACTGCAACACGGTAACGCGTCAGCTCACACGTCATTGCTTATTCGTAATTTTTTGGCCAAAAACAGTATCGTAATCATGCCTCACGAAGCCAGCGTATTCACCGTACTTGATCCTTTGCGACTTTTTCCTGTTCCCAAAAAATGAAAAGACCCATGAAACGACGGAGCGTTTGACGCGATAAAGGAGATAAAGACCGCATTGCTGAAAGAGTTCAAGGCCATAGCAACGGCGCATATTAGAGGTACTTCGAGCTTTGGAAACAGCGAAGGCACAACTTTGATGGGGACAAAATAGATATTGAGATTTGGATATTTTTTTTTATTGGAATATTTCGTTCAGATCTTACCACTACTTGTTAAATACAATGCACACATCGTTGTACAGCGTACAGAAATTGTTAGGACTTATCACCGTTAGGTTTCGTGCATGTGTGGTGAAGCTCATATTTGATTAAGTGGCTTGGTAAGTATGGATTAACGCCCCGTTGGTGTAGAGATGCTCTTAAGCGACTTTTACGTGTACTAAAAAAATAACCTTTAAATTGGGTTTGTGAGCTGATGAAAATGACATTGCAGTTGCCCCTTTATGGAGAATCAGGATTTTGACTTGGACGATATGTGTTTTGAACAAAATGTTACAACATGCTCTATATATATTGTGGCAAAACCAACTTGTTGGGAGAAAAGTTCAATGACCGTGCAGTCCCCAAAAAAGCCCACGTTATGTTAGCTTGTCAAAAAGATCATACGACATAATTGTATTGAGCTTTTGTAAATCATCGACTTACTCTCCAGTAAACCAAGAACTCTTGATCGTCCTTTTCTCCAATATTATTCCTATCTTTGGCAAAATAGGAGTAGGTTTATGTGCACAAGTGACAAGACGCGGTCTCATTTATATCAAATCAAAATTCTTAAATAAAAGCGGCATCAATTTAATGAAAAGAAAATTCATGTAATTAAAAAAAGCACTTATCCGGTGACCCTATATAACACAAATCATTATTTATATATAATATAACTTAGTGTTATACTATTGCATATAAATCGAAAGAATCGTCGTATATTACCGCTTACTCGCTACTATGCATTTCAATGATTCTGTGGATTGTCTCTTGCATTTGAAGTATTTTCTATATATATGAAGCTATTTAAATATTTTTACATTACTACATTTCGTAATACCGCTAGAAACTTCCAGAAGTGTGTACCAGGGACCAAATGAAATGCATATGCTCTTGCGTAAATTTTGCAACGGTGCGACGTCGTTCCGATTGTCATAAGCACTGAAGTTGAAACATAGAGTTAACACTTTACTATACGTATCGCAATGAGCACACAAACACATTCACCTGCAGTTCTTACAAGAAGCAAAAACGAGCTAGGTCGACTATTAAATATCCTACACATCCATTGTGTAACACAATTTTTATTCTTGCCATAGAATACAAAAATTATATATATTTTATATATATATATATATATATATATATTATATATTATTATTATTATTATTATTATTAATTTAGCCAGAGAAATAAATTCTAAGACCAAAGTCTAAGGCTATCGGCTTTATTTAAAACTATACCGCACTTGAGACGATTGAGTTGCTAATCGAGGTTCTTTGCCTTTAGCCACTCCGGCAGGCATATAAATATCATATTTATTATATATATATATATGGTTTTATATGGAACTGTATATTAAAAGTTAGACCTGCTTGCAAATAAAGGCTTATCTTTCGGAAGAGTGGTTGTGCCTAAGAGGTTCAAAAATTGTGGTACGTATTCAAAATTTCCCTTACAACTAAAAAACAAAAATTTCCGTGCAAATCCTTATATAGGATACGGTCCAAAAATAGGCGTACGTTGTCCAAATTTTCTATAGTTCATTTTTATATCTACCTATTATTATAGATTAATTTTCATCATAACATATTAGAAGAAAAACTTTGTTGCCCCAAAAACCCAAAATTTTTTGTGTAAATCCTTATATAGGATAGGATCCAAAAATAGTCGCGGCTGGTCCAAATTTGGTACAGTGAATTTTTTTTTAATTTTAAATTACTATTATGATTTGATTTTCATCATGAAGCATTGAAAATGGGAACTTTTTTGTCATATGAACTTCAGTTTTCGTTTCATAAGAGATGGTTCAAACAATTAGCCCAGCCGGTTCAAAGTTTTCACACCAACTTAGAATGCCGAAATACTATTACTTAGCCACGTTTGTCGAGAAATTTAGAAAATTACAATTTTTCCATATAATGACTTCTCAAAATAGGGCGTTACCATGGAAACTGGTCGAAAAAGTGGACTGATCCAAATGATTTTCAATAGCTTTCGTGTATGAGTCAAACCACGGCAGTGTACCAAATTTCATCAAAATATTTTAAAAATTGCGACCTGTAGCTTGAATACAAATTTACATGGGCAGACATCGAACGGACAGACGGACAAACGGACAAACAATCAATTCAATTTAGATCAATTCATATTATGATTATGAATCGATCGATCAGTATAATATAAGGTGGGTCTATCTTAAGCGCTTCTGCCCTGTACCTGTTTAGTGTTGCAGGGTACGAAAGTCCTACTATATTTTATTTATGCCCATGAACGCAAACTAATATATGAAATTTGTATTGTATTTTGTTTTGTGCGTTTTGGGCGTGTCAGTCCGTGAGGTCCGAATTTTTTTCCCATTGACTTTTTGGATAAGGGAAGAATTGTGCCAAATTATAATTAAAGGTAAATGTAGACTACGTAATGTTACTATTATTGATTCATTGTCATATTGTTCAGATTCGGATCGGGTATTATAAATGAGCAGCAGACAAATGAAATTTTGTACACGTTCTTCATTTTCGTCGTCGACTCGTTTAAGAGATTAAAATGGAAAGAAAGCTCCTTGAGATGACAGACCGACTCGTTCTAAGATGTTGTGTAAGATAAGCCCTACACCTCACCTACTAGCATACTGGCATTTATCTACGAATTTTAATTACATTTCACTTAATTCGCACAAACACAAGCAATTTTTTGCAATATCTAAATATCGAAATAAATTGTAAACGTTGAACAGTTGAAAATTTTGCACGTTTGTTTATACGCGATATTTTCGGATCTGAAAAAGTCCAAAGTTTTCATTTAGTGTAGCAATCGAAAGAAACGGAATTCATTCATTCATTGAATCCATTCGTGTATATGCTTTGATCCTTTTTTGTTTTTCATTATTTTCACATTGAGAGTCTTTGCGTACGTATGCACTAACAGCATTAGTGATAAGCTATATTCCAAGAGAGAAGTCAATAAACATATATTTACTTTATATTCATTATTTATTCATTATGTTTGCTGTAACGTATTAAGTATTGCTCTTCTATATCATATTTTAAATAATCTTATGCTTATCGTGGTTTGTACTCTACCAACATTTGATTTGCATTTATATTAATAATTAACATCGCTTTGTTTTTGTTTTTTTTTTTTGTTTTTTGTTTTTTGTCTCTTTTGCACATCTGTTACTAAACATTTCCGAAAATATGTCATGCACACCAAGCACATAATAAATTTTGCAATAACATAAAAAAAAAAAAGAGAGAAAAAAAAAAATCACCAATTGTGTATGTTTTGTTTTTAATTTATTTTGTTTGTTTTTTGTTTCAACTAACGCACGTCGCATCTTAGGAAAAGAAAAAAAGAAGAAAATTGTATGTAAAAAATTATGCATATTTTTGTGTTTTATTTTAAGTATTTATTTTTCAAAAATTTTTATATAAAATCACTTTAACTACCATCCATAAGCATTTCTTTATGTAATATACGCACAATTAATTACATTTTGTTTTATTGTTTTGTATCATTTTGTTTGACATGTAGTTTCCTTTGTTTCTCTTTTCTATTTATCCTTTAATCTCTCTCTTTCTCTCTCTCTCTCTCTCTCTTAAGCGAACAAGAGCCTCTACCATTTGTTAATTTGCTTACCTAATATATATTAGAATTTGTATCCATATACAAGCAATTAATGTATGGAGACGAGAAAAAAGAAAAAAGAAAAAACAAAAAACAAAATTTGCACCTTTGTACCGCTAGAACGATCATTAAGAACTCATTTGTGTTAACATTTGTTATTAACCATTGTGAAATTTATTCGTTTAGTTTTTTAAGCTAATTTCCTCTTACAACAACAACTGCATAACTTTCTTTTTACTAATTATCTCTTTCTCTTCATCGTATAAGCTATATATACATACACGTATATATATATATGCATATATATAGGCGTGTGTGTATGTATAGACAAAGATATATATAGTAAAAGTTAAAAGTGTTCATGCGGCGCCCATGAAATTTCGAATTTTCCCCAAGTTTGCGTCAACAACGTTTGCTTAATGAGATATTTGATTATTACATACTGTTGTAAATGTTGTTTGAAACCTTTTTCTGCCTGTTATCTTAAAACATTTGCAAACTTTTTTAGCAACAAAAACATATTACATATGTCACATTGTTTCCTAGAAAACCTTTGCGAAGAAGTGGCGATTTCTTAGTTTTCTTAGCGTTTTAAACATCGTAAAAGCATTCTTTTCTCCATCCATCCATTTCTTTTTTTTTAAAACGTTTATCCTCTTGTAAGTTTTCCTTTTTCATTCGCTTTTTTATGCGTTGAAATAGTAGTCCTTAAAATAGTCAAAAACGATGTAAAATCATAATTATGGCCGGAACAAAAACTCTTAAGTGGCTTAAAAAGTCACTTTTTCGAACATAATCACAAAGCCATGTTACATACATTGGGAACGCGTATAATGGATAACTTATCCAATGGAAAATTCATTCTGAACACAATCCAGCCACGCGTGTCGAAGTGTGCGAATTGTGTGGTATAAGCAAAGCATCGTAATTTAGAGTCGAAACAAAACATTTCCTCAAAATTTCCTTTCAAAATTGTTTTTCTTGGAACAATGTTCGTTCAATATTTGGCCGATTGCCTTGAAATTTTAACTGCAGGTTCGAAATGAGTTTGCGTGTAGGACAACAAATTAAAAATTTCCTGAAAATATAACTCAAAATGCAGTGACGATCGTCGTTTTCCATTTCTTTAATAATTTAAAGTTTGTCGGTTCCATAGTTGGGAATTTCAACGCGAGTTTTTCCAGTGTTCTCCGAGCGACATTACATTACAGAGCGTCCCATGGCAGAAGATATTTTTTTGGTTTACGATATTTGTGACTTAACCAGCTTGCTGTACCTTAGAACAACATTGACACCGGAGAGTTTTATTGTGACTGGCGCATTGTTTGCTCTTATCGATAGTGACCGGCCACAAGAATACGGTTGATGGTCCGCTTCACGAATGAGCCGATTGCTGCTCTAATATTTCGATGCCTTTTCTATCGAAAGATTTACTGACACCCACAAAATATACGTCGCCACCATGCCCGCTATAACCTCGTCTTTTGATAGCAATCCTGGAGCATTGTCTTGCGATTTAGCATAGAATAACTGTCGTCGATGGAATAGATGGAGGCGGACACGTGACAATTCAATCTTAAGTTCATAGGATTATGCCGTCATGGCGATCGAATTGTGTCACGGTTTTCGTTAGGATAAAAACTATCTCTTGCAACTCGACTTTTCGCTTATCGAGAATAATGCGCTGTATATTCCTTTGGTGTTCTTCGGTGAAAGGACATCTTTTCGACGTCCCCTGCATTCAGCACCATCATTGTCCGTACAAGCGTCCGTTCAAATCCGCAAACCATCGAGAAGTTGTTCTTTTCGGCGGAGAAGAGTTGGTAAACCCTTTTCACGCAGCTGCTGAGTTTGAGCCGGTTTTTTTTTTTTTTTTTTTTTTGCTTTAACTAGGGAAAAACTAGGGAAACTAGGGAAAATTCGTTTGGAAATTTCCATTGTTTTGAGAATAGCAAAGGTAAATTCACGAAAGATACTGCCACTCGTAAATAAATTATCGAAATGAGATGAAATTTTGGCGAACGTCATTTGAGGGGTAAGAGATTTTTCAGAAATAAGATGGCTTTCCCACTTTCCCAACTTCCTGTTTGAACAGCCTTTCTGCGAACTTACATACGTTGATCCCGATTTAATAACGTGTTTATTTACCTTTAAAACTCGTATCTCTTCTGCGGTCACTGTTAGCCGCATTTTAAACATTTGACTCGCCAGCTCGGAATTTATTTCCTTGTTTGTAATGTGGCGTCACTCATATTTAATAATTTCATTATTGCTCCATATAACTGTTTGTATTGATTAATAATGAAATTTTCACTGAAATTCGACTGCTGCTTTCATTATTTGTCCCCCCCCCTCCCCACCGTTCATTTCGAATAAAATATTGTGAAATATTCACAAATCTATGATGTTTAAAACGTTAAGGAATTAAACAAAGGTTTTTTGACTTACATCAGATTAGTTATCATAGTAGTGTACATATATGTGTAGATTTTCATCGTTCAAGTTTTTAGGTCCTTGTTGTTAGTGGCACGACTGTGTTTTCAAGCGAAACATTCCCTTAATAGTCTCTGCATCCATTTACCTCACCTAAACGCTGGCTTGAACTACTCTTTTTACTTTTCCATCACATCTTTTCCATAATGTTGAGCAACTCATAGGCAGGCGTATGTGCACTTCTTTCATTGACTGTATATATATATTTTAATGTAAAATATTTGATGGGTCTGGTCTGTATTCAAAATTTAACTAAAAACTAAAGTCAAAAATACTGCAGAACCATTAAATAGAAAAATTTTGTTTTATCAAATTATTTAATTAAAACAATACCTAACGTTTACACATAGACGTGACACCTAAGCAGCGATGTGATGACGTTAGCTTATCGTAAAAAGTTCATTTGAAAACATAAAAAAAGAAAATTATCGCATTTGGTGCCATTAAGTCCTATAAGGGATGTATGTATGTTCGATTGAAATGTTTTTCCACTACTCCAAGTAGGAAAGAACATTTTTCGGAACGTTATTATCATCGCCATTTTTAAATGTTTGTGAGAAAATTTAATGATAATAACGTCGATTTTTTCGATTTTTTATACTTTTCAGCGGCACAGAGAGAGGTTTACATTAGTTTTCTGTTCTTCCTATAAGAACAGTGGGTTGTTAAAATCCTATGTAAATTGAAATTGGAATCGAAATTGAAATTCGAAATCTAAAGAAATTTATTAACTTTTATGACATCTTTTGAAATACTTTCCAAATAAAAATTCACCATAACCTCTTCCATAAATATTTTCAAAATTTCGACCTTGATTGAATCTTGGGTGCTTCATAATAATTATGGTAATCGTTTTTTTTATTAATTGTTGGTTGACCGATCGTGGCGTTATTTTCACAAAAAAAAGAAATGTTTCTATGATTGTGTGAAATATTTATATTCACATTCCAGATGATTATCGGCCGAAGTTCGCTATGTCTTTTTAACATTGCGGTATTGCGGATAATTGTGCACATATCGACATCGGATATTCCAGGAAATGCAATGAACGGTTTTCTTAATATTTTGAAAATTCTATATTCGAAATGACTATTTAACACTAGAACTACCGAGTGTGTCGGTTCGAAAGAAATATTTACAAAGCATGTAACATTTCAAAATTTTCTGTGGCTTTCATTTATATGTGAAAGGAACTTTTGAATACCCAGTCCTTCCTATCTACTTCAGTTTCGCGACACCGATGACACTATTCGTGTCAAAGAGAACTGAGACGGTGTGACGGGTGACGGGTGACGTGGGTGTGTGCCCAATCATATCTATGCGCTTAAATATCGGCGTGAGCTTTGTTGTGCTTACGCAAGGGCGCCTTTACGGCAAGTGTTCTACGGTAATAAAAGACATTTGTCCGCCAATTAAATCCTTTTACACTCTCACTGCTCGAAGCCGCTCGTTCCGGAACTGTCCACTGTAGCGCACAACACACTATTTCATCATTTCATATCATTTTTTAAACGGACTCACCTTTGGCCTTTGGCACAGTTTCACCTTTTAGTCCGTCTTGACCAGCACAGTGCCTATATATGAGTGACTTCCCATGACTTCCCATCAATTAAAAGCAAAAAACAAAAGGTAGACTTTTTTTCTTATTTTCTTCACCCTATTACTTACTTAAAAATTGTTACCTAGCTACCCGGGCGGGTAACTATCTGGCGGAAATGGTCTCGTTGGATTATCTAATGCGTCCACAGTTGACTTTATATATGGACTTTGTTTTATGTTTATTGAATGATTTTTGATACTATGATTTTAATACCATTCGTTGCCATTTGATATGAATTTGATATGATTCGCCGCAGACGTCGCAAGTGAATATCTAGAAATGGATTTGCTTGTTTGAACATTTGAAGTGAAGTGAGAAAGAAATATATAACGATCGGCACTTTTTGGTAGTGGGCATTTTGCAAGAAGCCGCTGGCTAAAGAGACCAGAATTGTCGCAATGAAGTGAGCAAATAAGCGAAAACTGTCGGAAATGGATAAAGTCTAAAACGTTAATATCGTTGTGCATATGATTTTTAAGTCGAACAACATCAGTCTTATAATTTGCAGAAGCAAGTGACATGAGAAGGTAATACTTCCTTAGTTCCAAACATCAATTTGTGAATTGTGCGTATCTCTTTGCACGACAGACAAAGCGTGGAATAGATGTGAGTACACAGTACAGTGTGAAAGCGACGTCATGTAAGTGGCCCTTGCAGATGTTTTGCAATTTTTGTATAATTATATTGGACATGGCCGCAATCAACGTATGAATTTGATACCGACAGTTGTCTAAGAGAAATAGCAGAAAACAGTTTTATTCCAATTGACAGAGGGACATGTCAGTAAATGTGGTAACAGCAGAAAGGAAACGACTTTTCAAAAATAAAAACGCAAAACGTTCCGACGACTCTTCCGAAAAAACTATAAAAGTCGCTCTTGTCGCAACAATTGTCCAAATCTGTCGAAAGCTATACAAAGGAAATAGAGCGACGCATACTTGCAATAAATGTGGTGGTACATGTTTACCTAATGCGATCTATTACATATATGTTGTATAAAACATTTGGTATTAAACATAGTGGTATTAAGAATTTCAAAAATCATTTAATGAAAAGTCAACTATTGAACCCGTTAACCGCTGGCATTGAAATCAACTGATCGGTACCGTTTTTGGACCTAACATTCAGATGGTTCTGACAAATAACAGCTTCGATAACAGCTTCTCACAAATATGTCAGTGATTTGCGGATTTTTTTTGTTCGAGTTGACTCGCGTGTCCGTAGGGGAAGCGCACTCGTTTCTGAACTCGATCCTCAAAACCGATCGAGGAATATACATTCCAGATATCGGTTTTCTATTTTCACCTTTGCGGCCGCGAAGAGGGAATCAAATTGACCTCGTAGAAGTAGGATAGTAGTATAGAAAACGTCAGCAATTTCTATGTGGTGGAGGTATTGTTTTTGATATGGAGACGCTGAATATTTCCAAAAAGGTGAATTAATCTAGGAATCAGCTGAATCTATATTTTACTATCATGCTTAATTCGAAATCTTTAACACGTGCTATATGGGAGTTTTAGAGTGCAATTAGAGTTTTCAGTTAGCGATGCATTACATGTTTTATTTAAAACTATTGTCAATCCCCTCCCTTAATACTTAAGACGATATGGGCAACGGAATTGAAAGTGAAATAAGATATTGGCAAAGCTATTCAAAGCGCTATATCCATTAGCCAATGCCTCCTCCATGGTTACAGCGAACATAAATACATGTACACATGCGCACTATCAGTATCTGTTGCATATAACAAACGCGCAATGCGTGCAAATGCAATGTTATTAAAAAGTTTATTGAGAACATAAAGTCGCATTATTGAAAACATTCACATACGGAGAAAAAGATGGGAGGGAGGAGAGCGCATGCTAATCTTATTGTATTGTAATGCTCGCAAGTGTCCCGCAAGTCGAGTATAACCATAACCGTAGAAAAGTCCACTCCTTGTTTTTGGTGAGATATGAGTTAATGCAGCCTTGTCTTTATGTGCACTTATCGTTAGCGATCGATGTCGATCACGGTCTTAAATGGTCAAGCTGAAAATGGTCACGGTCGGTCCACTGAAAGGTCGCAATTGTCGCAAATATTTGTTTGGTTTCGGGTACCCAAGGTTCGCTTTCTTTGTATACAAAACTTTCAAATATACATTTTATGATTAATAGGTGTGATAGAAAGTAAAAGCTAATTTTTTTTTTTTTTTCATTATTTTATATGAAAATAATATATGCATTTATGAATCAATATAGCTAACTTAAAAAAAAAAAAAAAAAAAAAAAAAAAAAAAAAAAAAAAAAAAAAAAAAAAAAAAAAAAAAAAAATAATAATAATAATAACAATAATAATAATAATAATAATAATAATCATTACTATTATTATTCTCATAAATTTTAAGTGAACGCTAAACTCATTTTTTCTAAAAATAAATTTTCGATTCTTTACCATTGAAATCTGTTGAATTCATTTAGAATCGCAATTCCGAGAACAGTGGTCTTGGTACACCTGGTACGCGCACTAGCAGTGTCTTACCCGACTTACTTAGTCAGGCCTCACCAGCTACGCCCCCACGCCATGACAAATCATCCAGTGAGGAGGTAAGTGACATAGTTTCTCTACCAAGTATTTTTCTCTTATACTTTCGCTCTTCTAGTTCAATATTTTTGTCTTGTGTTTACTTACTTCTTTACAATATTTAGTGCCTTTTAAAGTAAATAAATGTTCGTTTATTTCGTTATCTTCTCATACCCATCACCGATGTATGCGAGTGTATTCATTTGCTCAAAAGGCGTCAGAGGCCCCATAACGAATATGTACGTATTCTTGATCAACATCAAATTCCGAATCGAATTACGCATGTCCGTCTGTGCGTCTGTGCGTCTGTGCGTCTGTTTGTTTGCGCAATGTACTTTGTAAACATTCGTCTGGCTGCAAAAATGAAGCTATAGCGCTTCAAATTTAACTGAGAACACGTCTCTTCTTAAAAGCCCGTTACTCATATCCTACGCTAAATATAATCACAAAATTTTCCTCGCATTTAGTCTATGGGCGGCCCTACAGTATCTGCCTGCACCTGTGTGCAAAAATACAAGAAATCGGTTACGCCCACCCAATCAATATTAATATTGTATCAATCTATCAAATGTTTATTAAATTTTTTTTTTTATGTGATTGTCTTTTAAGAAAAAGGTGGTGGGTATATAAAAGTTTCGGCCACAACCGAATATAATTTTCTTACTTGTTTTCATTAGTTTCCGTTTTTTAGTTAATTAAACTTACATATACAGTATTTTTTTTTTTTCCGGCCAACGTGTTTTGTTTTCGTCTTTCACAGTTGCAAAATAATTGTTACGACGTTTGTCCTCATGTTCATCATGTCATTCAATCTTTAGCTGATATTTGTTAAAACAAAAGCAATCAGCGTTTGGGACACACATCGGTAACGGCCGATTGAATTGCATTCTTTCCCCTACTAAAATACATAACATACACATATGCGATAAATTACTTTTTAATCTCTTGGCAAATCGTTCTAATATTTCTTGACATAAAAAATTGTTACTTACATATAGATTAGACTTTATTATTGTAACATTATTAAACACAACACGGTAAGAATGTATGAATCCATTTGCTGCGCCCAGGTATAGGCGCCAGATGCCTCACAGAGCTCTTCATAAGGCATGTCTGCCGGTCATGTCAGTCTACCGTCTACTATCAGTAGCTTGAGATAGAACTGGGTGCTTAATGCGCTAGAGAAAGAAATCCGGAAATTGAATGCGTGTTTATTAGCGACTGCTCGCTACTTATAATCTGATTTGAATGTGTGCTAAAACGGGGATCGGATTGATGATACTTTTAGGGACGCTATTAACAATAAATTTTTGGATCGATTGAATATTTAAAATTCCCTACGATGAATATTTCTTATTCTTTCTCCTATTGAATTGGATCGGGAAGTTTGGTTGGTCGCAAACTTGGCGATCGCTTAATGAAATTGAGCACTCAAAAAGGATTATATTGAAGACTGACTTAATCGGGTAATTTTTTCGGGTAATTTCTGCTATATAATATTTTTGAAAGCCACTTGCGAGGTCGACGTCGCACTGAAATGTAGTATACGATGAAAATGTAGACCATACATAGTTCAAGGACGTGATTATCTTCATCTTGCTCTATTTACTCTTCCGAGATTTAATGTCATTTTGGTGATTTTTAAAATTCTCAAAACTGATATCTCAGTTTTATTATAGCACAGAACTTCTTCGTTCGAGGTAAGCGATGAATACCAGGAGTTCTCTCTCCTGACATTATTCTCATCCCTAATTGGCTTAATATGTGCTTTATGTTGATTATGCTGACACGGAATTGCTTAGCGGTAGTTAGCATGCAACCAGTCTCGCAAATACGATGTTCAACCAGGCAGACAGACAATCACGTAATTCCGGTTGCTGGCTTATTCACCTTTTCAACGGCTACAAATGAAACATTGCGAAACGTGTTGCTTACTACGCAAATTTTTGAGCATCTTTTTCGGGCAATGAAATTTCGATTTGTACTGCAAACGAAAGTTTTACGTATAGCAAAAATCAAAATTAAAAATAGAGCTTTGATCGAAATCTCGCAAACAGTATAAACATTTTGTCTGTTTTGTACAAAGCGTTCGATCCAAAAACACGTTTGAATTACTGAGTGACTAGATATTCTTAACCGTTTTTCATATGATTCGATTTCATTGACTTTAAAGAAAAGCTAATCTAATCTGAATAGTTGCACAAACTGAACTATGATCCGCAATATTGACTAGAATCGATTATATATTTATGTATAACATTATATATATATATTTCAATCACTCAGAGGATGTCCCCTACAGGTGTAACACGGCCACATTCAGAAAGGGGAAAGTAATAGTGGACGGCCACCGCCGCCGCCGCCGCCTAGTGAATTGCGCAACCAATCGATAAGTATTATGCGTCTGCCGAAAGAGCACAGTCACTTCAGCTACGACCAAGTACGCTCTACCACGCTGAGGTTTGAACTCGCGAACTTGCTTGGCGCGATTCTTACCTTTATGTATGAATGATGTTGTCCGTTGTCATAGTAAACGGACATTGTCTGTCCCTTATCAGAAGTTTCTCAAGGTTTTTGAAAAAATTATTGCACAACAATGATCTGAAGGAGACTGATCGGCGGTTATCTGAAAGTTAATCATCACATGTTTCCTTGCAATCCATAAGACAGACGACTTTCCTCTTTTTCCGTCTAATCAGTGCTTGATTTAAATTGAAAGCATTGAAAATTGCTTGTGCTTTGCATTGATTTTTATGTTTGCTAAAATTTGAGGCGTGTGCATAGCTCGAATTCATGCGTATTGTGACGTATGCACTTCGAAATCACTTTAAATGCGAAGGCGCTATAAGCGAAACATTTTTATTGATTTATATGTAAGTCTGTAGACATGAAGGGAAGTCTCCTAAATCTTATTTCATGACTTTATGTGAAAGCGTTTATAATCTATAGAGAAATTGTAAATGTAGGGAATAAAATTTTAAAAAATAACTTAAAATATTTATTTTAAGCGAAAGGTGCGGTGAACTCGCGAGCAAATAAAACTCCGCGCCTTTCACTCGACAGATTCGCACATGAGCAAAAACAAATCAGCCACTCCCTCGCCTTATACATAAGGTGATTGCGTTCGCTCTTTTCCACGAAGATTGAAATGCTTTTAAGGTGACCAACTTCGAGACGGTTCATTGTGTTTGCACGTTTTTTATCCTTTTTAGAACACTACTGAAAAACTATAAACGTTGTTATCGATACGATATGACGATGACGAACGAGAAGGTATGTGTCGGTCGTTTTGCAAGTGTTTTGTTGCTTTGTTTTCGCACTCAAATTGGGTTTATTGCGGACTACTACTCACTATTGAGTATTAAAATTTGTGTTCTTCTTCTTTTTCACAGTTTATAAATATTTTATTACATGACCTGTTTGTATAATGGATTCTTGGCAACTATCAATCAATGGATTGATTTTTCTAGCCTTTAGCGACTTTGGCAAATGCTCTCACTGATCGTCTACAAAATATGAACCGACGGTCGCGAAAAATAAAAGCAATTGTCATATGACGTAGCAAGAAAGGTGAAGCAAGCATCTTTGGAAAAAGTCACAGAAAATGAAAATAACTGCATGGCAGACAGCAACCAACGGAGGAAAGTGAATTTTCCTTAATTTATTTACTGAAGGATTCATTAAATGTGTGCTTATTGTGCATTTCCAAATTTACGAACAATTTAAAAAATTTCCTTAATTAACTAATTGGAAACGATGTATGTACGATGCTATGTACCGAAGAAGTTCGAAAAAAAAGCACAGGCCCCTGATTAAAAAAAATACTGTGTATGGTTTTTTTTTTTTTGTTTATGCTTTCTTTCGTCTATAAATCTTAATCCTTTTTTCTATACTTATGTACACGTAGTAGTAATTTTGAATTCCTTTTTTGTATGATGTCAATAAGTAAATAAATACATTAACAATTAACGGAAATTTATTAAAAATCAACATACACTTGATATTTACATTAATTTTTGCGATGAATAATATATATACAAATATAAATAAAATATTTTCTTGATCATTTAACTGTGTTTTGTCTTTCCGCGACGTTTTGTTCTCTCTGTGAGCTGATGGCCACTACGTTTAAGAATTTAACACTCAATGTAGGGAAAATTACCTAAAATAGTAAGTATTTTTTATATTCCTTAAAAAAAAAAAATAAATAAATAAATAAAAAATAAAAAGTAAAAAAAATTAAATAAAATAATATAAAAATTAAATATTTCTTTAACGTTCAACATTCAAACTCAAACTCAAACTCTTTCATTATTTAATTTTTGCTAGAGAAAAAATGTTTTGTGATTAAAGAAAGATCTAATTTGTAAATTGAAGAATATTTTAAATATTTATTTATCTAATACTTATAAATATGATTAAAAACAATGATTGTGCCTTAATTATCATGTTATTCTATTGTCTTTCTATATATATGTGCGCGGGTGAATA
Source organism: Glossina austeni (assembly GCA_000688735.1). Lineage (NCBI taxonomy): Eukaryota > Metazoa > Arthropoda > Insecta > Diptera > Glossinidae > Glossina > Glossina austeni. The sequence goes on along the minus strand of KK502539.1, from coordinate 277,364 downwards.
ACTCCCAAATAATATAAATTTTATCAGCTCTTACCCACCACTATAATATGTCGATATATATACCAAAATTATCGTTCCTGTTTTAATGATCTTTGTATGTGTATATATATATATGTATGTACATATATTTACCGTCAGTAGTGTAAGCTTGGATACATACATACCTGTTACATATACGTCCCCTTGTTCGTCTGCGTTAAGGGGATTGCCATAGCTTTTGCGCTGAACGTGACAATTAAGATTTTCATCAAATTCAACTAAAAATGCGTCCATAGCACCTTTAAAATCGAAAAAATTCGAAAACGAAATCATTCATCAGTCAGCCAATTCTCGCATACAGCCAAGAGATATGAAATGGAACAAAAAACGTATTCTGTGGAATAATTAAAAAATTTGATGTGAAATTGCTTCCGATTAGCTGTCTTGTCTTGACACGCCCGCAATTAATTTAAGACAATGTCGTTTCTCATTCATCTCAGTAAGTGGGCGACATTTAGAAGATTCCCTTTTTTTAAATACCATAGACAGACAGTTGCTAATGACCATCGTTTTCATTCTTAAAGTAATTTTTTTTAAATATTTGCTTTGATTTGCTCACGTGTTTTTGTAAATTATCTGTAAAATAGAAAATATTAAGCAATCGTATATATATATATATAATTTTTAAATTATATGACCTAAGGTGTACATACTATACATATATATATATATTCTATAGCAATTCATTTATAATTTGTTGTGTCTTGAGCATATACATATATATATATGTATATATGTATATATGTATATATATGTATGTAGAAATGACCTTCTTCATTACTATTGAATCCGCTTTCCGTATTATTCCCTACACATATTTTGTGTGTTACTCTAAAAAAGTTTCTTTAAAGAAAGAAAGACACTATATATAGCCTGAACGAGAAGCATGGAAGCATTACTACTTACCTGTTAGCCAAGACAAACGGACAGCTAAATATCTGAAATGTTTTCGCCAAATACAATTTTTACCTCATTTTTCGTGCCAGCTCTTATATGAGAAGAAATCCAAAAAATGATAGATCCGAAGTCCCAAGCCCCAAGTTCACATTCAACTTGTGTGCCAGTTTATTGTTTTTGTTCAATTTTTACCATAAAATATAATACTAAACAAGATCTTGTTGCCGTATATGGATTTGAGTTTTGTAAGAAGAGAGGGCAGGGCGTTCAAAATATGATCCCATCACATGTACAAAAAGCAAAGCTTTGATTATCTGATGAAAACGAATATTGACGAAGTCATGGCAATGTAATTGAGAACCCTTTCGGTGCCTCACATATATACATATTTATACTATGATGCCTAAAGTGAAGCACTGTTTAAAGATTTTTAAATTTACTCTAAACTTAACTTAAAAACTATAATTTAAAGTTATAAACGCAGCTATACCAAGTTATATCCGCTTTAAACCCTATCCTGGTCAAAATCATGCGCCAAAAGCCCGTTCACAAGACAATTCGCCCCCAACACTATCACTATAGCTAGATCTTCAAATTCATCATGAAGCATCAATGGAAATAATTAAGAATTCTTCTTCAGCCTATTCCAGACCAATTAAGTCAATGTTCACATTGATTTTCCTAGAAAAAGAAGATACGATATTCAACTTGATCGCTACTAACAACTAACTACATTCAATTTGCGACCAAATGAGTTCGAACCAAACTGACGGATAGGGTATAGCCAATTAAATCTTCAAAATATATACTTTTCGTAAAATCTTTTCTAGAAGAAGATTATTTGTGCACTTTATTATGCGATTATGTTGATTTTCTTGAAGGGGAGAGCATTACCTAATACCACGTGAAATGGTGTCCGAGAAGAAAAGTTCTTTTAAACCACTCATTTTTGCCTATGAAGAAAAGGAAATCATTCCACTTCCTGTTTCACATTTCAAAGCTTTGTTCCTATCATCTCAACGATATCGGAATAGTTACGAAAACAATGAAGAAAAGAGAAATTTTGGGATTTTCATTGGCAATGAAGTACAGAAATGGATATGTGCCGCCTCTTCTTTTCCTTAAAAACATCAATATTGTTTGTTCTTATAAAACTTTCAGTATTGCAGTCGATTAATGGACTGAGACATTTTCGAAAACAGTGGCAAGCCTTTCAATTCGATTCGTCTTTAAATAATTTTGCTAAGCAAAAAAATTTTGATTCGCTTTGTTGTGCCACATGTTTTCTATGTATTCAAAATGGCAAATAGGGCCTTACAATATTTGTACGCTGACGGAAATGGGGAAAACACGTGTACGAACACCATGCCATATCGATATGAAATTTTAAAAGCCTTCACATCACGTACGTGATCATATTCTGTAATTGGATTTTTCAATCTTTCGGTCTTAGCTTAGGGAGGCCAATAAATCGAATTTAGAAATGGAAAATTATGAACCCCCAGTGAGTAAAAAAACGTGAGAAAATTGTAGTCACTGGCCTTGTGAACAATCTGCGATCAATATCTTAAATCCATATCAAAGTATCTTATGTCCAATGGCTCAGAGTGAACGAAGGCATTTGAAGGCATACTCGAAGGAAAATATTTCTCCTTCTTAACTGTTTTTCAGTAAAAAAAGGTTGCAACCAAACAAGTTACGACAAAGTTCAAAAATTCAATCCAACCTGAATATATAGCGTCTTTTCGTTTCTCACTTTCATACCCCTATCAGAAGCTTCGAGCGTACAGACGCTTGTTTGTAAAGCGCAGATAAGGAATATTAATATCAATATTATCACTCAAATTTGGTCTGGTTTGGACTGGTTTTGTTCTCTGTTCGGCCATATTTTGTTATTATTTTTTTATTACATACACCCAATTCTTTTTTTACACGGTAGATATGTTCCTTAAAAAATCGTTGTATAACTTCAAAAAATCGTGTAAGGTGAAAAAAATCTAAAAAATCGTGCAAAAAATATAATAATGAATGAAATCCATAATACAATAAATATGAAACAAAAGCAATTTGCTTTTATTACAAAAAAAAAAAAAAAAAAAAAAAAAAAAAAAAATTCAAATAAGTGTACAGTGAAAATGCAGTCTATATATACAACATATAAAAATTGGAAATTGAAACTAGGAATAAAAATCAGTTTCACAACTATTCATCCGCTACTTGGTAAGAAGCAATCATTCACGTTTATTACTCTAATGAAATAATTTATTGCTTTCTACGAGCTGAACGCCCTAAGACGAAAGCCCTAAGCCGAATAACGAAATGCTGTGTTTAAGATGAAGTGCAACAAGATAAAGAAAAAGTCTTCATAAAGTTTGGATATTTCTCTTAGTAGGCTAGAGTTAAAATTAAAATTTGATTTTTGAGATTCATCTTAGAGCAAAGAAAAATCGTTGAAAAAAAGTGTATTTATTCTTATTAGTGAATCGTGTTATTTCAAAAAAAAAATCGATTAAAAAAAGATCGTGTAAAAAAAGGGTTGCGTGTATTTAATTCACAATCTATCCATAAAGATAATAAGTAAATGCGGTATCCACGTTAGGAAACGGACATGTAGAGATATTGCCCCCAAAAGGGACAGTAAAACACATGTGCTTAGAAAATTTATTAAAATAATTTAGGGATAAAAATTAAATGTATTCCGAAATTGAAGACTCAGTGGGCTGAAAGGATTGCCAGATTTATCCAAAATTAGTTACAATTTGAAAATTAAAAATTTTCTCTCTTATACTCTTTGCACCGTCTTATTACGCCTGCCCTACAGGTATGTTATGTTCAATAATCGTTTGGGGGAAAAGTACTGAGAGATTCTTTGTCATCTTTTATTCAATCGTCCTTTTACTCAAACTGAATTGTAATGAAATACGTAAAGACCGTCAACTATGTTTCGAAAAGCTTGGCCGCAGTCTTGGACCATCAAGGGTGGTTTTCATAGACTCTAACAAATGATGGTGGGACGGAGACGGAACAAGCATAACAACTTTTCAGCCAAGCTCAATCAACTTTTGCCGAGACATTAAACACGTACGCGAGATATTTCTCTCGAGTGTTTCTGAAAGGAAATTATCTTTTGTCGAACGAATAGAACGAAACAATTGCCCGCAACTTGTGTTTATTCTCGAGACAAATTGTCCAAAAACGAAAAAAAGAAAATATCATCTATTCGCTTTTACGAACAGTATATACAATGCTGTAATCTTTGACCATGTTCAGGCAATTTTAGTCATTTAGTTACTATTCTGCAAACCCTTGCGTGTTGTTGCAAGAAAGCGCTTTCACTGGTTAAGTTTGTTGGTAAAATTTCCGCATGCTCGACAAAAATTTTGCCTACTTCGGTTACACAATTCCTGGTGTCATTACTGGACAAAGATTGTGGATTGAAAATGAAAATGAAAGCGAAAGCGAAAGCGAAAGTGATTATTCAAAAAATTAAATACTTTTTGTATATCCGATATAGGACGCTTCAAATCATGAATGTGCAATTTCAATATTTGCTATAAAATGGATTATATGTCATCGTTTCATTTCACTTTTGATTCTATGTTATTTTTTCCATGTCATTTCCATGTCGTATGGGGAAAATTCCGCCCTTCCTTTTCTTTCTTTTCATTCCTTTTAATCTTGCGTTCTTTCTCAACCACTTACCGCAGTCTGGTTAATTCCATAATTAATAGACCATAGAATAAGTCATTTCGGCGGACTCTAAAATTCTTCGAATACTAAAATAACATCCTATTCCGTCATTTCAATAATGGATTCTCTGATAAAAATGCCGTCAATCAAATTTCCGCATCGAGTGCAAAGTGTGCGGGGCACCTAAGCGTTGAGCTTCTTTGGATGTACCCAACCTTACGCAGATAGTTTAAAATGATTTCGTGGTGGACGAAATTCTTTTAATCCTTTACAATACCACGCAGCTTAGATGACAATCTCTTCCTTTGACATTTTCATAAGATGAAAATTGTTGATTGTTCGACCAGTGCGATGCAACAGAACAAACTTTCTACATATCGTCCATCGGCTTCGATAAAGCCTCGTAACCTCAAACATCGCAAATTTTGTACTTGGCTTGTCCCCTGAGCTTTAGCCTCTTTTAATAGTAAAATTTGTAAAATAATCATCTATCTGTATGAAGCAAACAATGTTTAGCATTGCCTGATATATGACACCAGCAACACCCTCTAATCAAAAAAAAATGTCTCGCATGTTTTTCCGGCAAACCGATGTATTATTTCTCTTATTGCTTATGTTGCGCTAAATGGGTAGGCATTGGCAATGTTCGGTTGGAAGAATGTCTTCTATGGAACGGCATCTTTATGTTAAAATGATACTATAGGATGCCAACCCTCATCCCACTTATTTTCGATAAATTACTTGCTAAGATATTCTAAAATAAGCTTATGTTAAATATCAACATTAAATTCAACGTTAACCGAATGTAATCAATTATTTTCTTGTTCTAAGATATAATTACACAACTTGTCCCTTTTGCTCTTTCCCTTACAACTATGAGTAAAGATACGCATACTTATGTATATTTTGGAAACTAGATGAAATTGAATGTCGGTGTTGTGCACTAACGTTTTCATTAAGATCGACCGAGACCTTTACCTTCTTCTTCTTCATCTTCTTCTTCTTCTTCTTCTAGATCCCCTTCTCTCTTATCGTAGTTGTGAGTACAAGTTTTGGAAGGTTTTCTTGCGAAAAATACATTTGTATATACCCATAAGTACTACATACACAACACAACAATCCATTTTCATCTACATTTCAATTTACATGCAAATGTCATATACCAACTATGTATGTATGTTAACATTCCACGTATTAAATCGATTTAAATATTACATTAGCAAGAAAAAAATTAAATATAAGAAGGAGAATAATAATAATAATAATAATAATAATAATAATAATAATAAATAATAACTTTCTATGCTTCATGGCGTCTGGGAAAGACTAATCACATTATGTAAAATATAATTAATATACAACAATATGCAATTATTGAAACAAATATTGATTTCACGAATTCGAACATTTTTTTCAATAGTGAAACCATTATTTCATTCTAAACAAACAAAAAAACAAAAGCATTTGCAATCAAGATACAAGTAGTTTTCTTTTTCTATACACGAAGACATTGGTTATGGCATGCTGTTCTCCACTTACATTCCCATACATACGTATTTTATTCTTAAAACGAGCTTAGATTACATTACAACTTAAAATTCTTTTTTACATTCGTATGTTTATATATATATATACAACATATAAGTTGTAACCTAGATATAAGGCAATCAATTTCGTGTACCTATGTTTTTAAAAAGTTTTCTTTTTTTTTTTTTTTGTTGGTTTTCAATTCAACTTAAAATTGAGAAAAGAAAAAAAAAACTATTGTTTCTCTCTCTTTTTCTTATTTTCTTCCTTCTCGTTCAACTGCTCTTTCAATAATTGCTGTTAGTATCAAGCGGCCATCAACTCATCCGTGAATTCGACACCGTCAAAATTGCTTATTAGCGGCGGTAGCGGAAGCGGTGGGTCTAGTAATTCACCGCAATCGACAATATCGTTGACAAACTCTTCGTCTTCGCGTCAAAATAGTCCTAAGAATTCAATTAGTAAAACTCGCTCTTCCAGCAGCATTACTAATCTATTACATAAATCTGCTTCTTCCTCCTCTGCAACGTCCATATCCACATTGCCTGTCTCTCCATATGCGCTTCAACAGAAACAACGTAGCTTTTTGACATTTGGTTTCGGTGCTGGTGGCTCGGGTCCATCACGACGCGAGTCGCATGTTAATGTCAATGTAACGCCCACGTCGCACGAGGCTTCTAGCGATACACCGGAAATACGGAAATATAAGAAACGTTTCAATTCGGAAATTCTATGTGCCGCACTCTGGGGTGTAAATTTATTGATTGGTACCGAAAACGGTCTTATGCTATTGGATCGTTCTGGTCAGGGAAAGGTAAAATTCATTGTTGCACTTTGGATGGTTTGGATGGATAAGACGTTCATTTCTTTTTCATATTTTTGTCGATAGGTTTACCAACTAATATCGCGACGTCGATTCCAGCAAATGGAGGTTTTAGAAGGCCAAAATATATTGGTGACTATATCGGGCAAAAAGAATCGTGTACGAGTATACTATCTATCATGGTTGAAATCGAAAATTCTACGCACCGATGGCTTATCAGATGTAGGTTAAATTTTCAAAAACTTTATCTAGGTTTTAAAGAAATCTTTAAATGAGAATTTTGATAAACGTTTAGCAAGTGGAACGACGCAATGGTTGGATTAATGTCGGTGATTTACAAGGTGCTGTACATTTCAAAATTGTGAAATACGAAAGGATTAAGTTCCTAGTGATCGCATTAAAAGACTCGATCGAAATTTATGCCTGGGCCCCAAAACCGTATCATAAGTTTATGGCATTTAAGGTAAACACGAAATTCTTCGAGAGTAACATAAAAACAACAACAACAAAAAATTCTTTTATTTTTAGAATTTTGGCGAATTGGAACATCGTCCCTTGTTAGTTGATCTTACTATTGAAGATCAATCTAGACTAAAGGTAATTTATGGCTCCGCCGAAGGTTTCCACGCTGTCGATTTAGACTCCGCTGAAGTTTATGATATCTATCTTCCTAAGCATGTAAGTACAACGACATGTTCATCCTCAATGCACTTCACATGAGCACTTGCGCTCAAAGGGCATAACTCGACAATTGCAATATCTTAAGTTTTATATTTGCCGATATGAAAGCACTGATCATATTTCATCTTGAATCATAGTTTCGTGCACGAAACGAAATTGTGTGGTCTCTTAAAAAATCTTTATATACACTGTCTCTTACATGTATGTGTAATTTATAATATTATTATTATTGTTATTTAAAATTTTACTTTTAAATATGGCGTCTTTATGTCCTCTTGAGCAATATGTTTATATGTAATTATATCCTACACCACCTATTGAGGTATATGAAGTTTCGATGTGTGCATGAAACACGCCAAACCACTTAAGATAAATCCCATCTCTTACATCATTACACCAACCCATTCAGGATTATCTTCTGCTTGTCTGATGTCTGCCGATGTCGCAATTTCCCGATATTTAATGAATGAATTGTAACATTAACATGTTTTGGCTAAACGATGACGACAACCCGATTAAGAATGTATTGTCAGATGGGACATTTTCTACGACGATTCTTCTTCCTTAATATAACCTCATATTCTAAAAAAGTTATTTAAAAAAAAAAAAATTCATTTTTAATATTTCTCGACAAGAAACACGCCTTAAACGCTCTTCTATATACAAACAAGCGTTTACATGACTGAATGGTACATTTTTTAATAAATGTGATTATTTAACACTTAACTTAACTTTCTGCGCCAAATTGAGGCCGTATTAGTTAGTCTTTTTGCCGAATATTCTTTTTTCCATATACGCGATTTTATAAAAATGTTCTTTGAGAAAAAAATTAACTATAGTAAATATGGATCAGATCAGTTCGTCACGTCGTCATTCTTATACGGCTAAAATTTTTATTTGGATTATGGTAGACAAAGTGGTGTAGGATGTTTAATGGTCGGCCTTGCACGACTATAAGATATTAATTTATTACTTTGTTTCTTTCATTTTATGCACTTAGACTCAGGGTGCAATAATTCCACATTGCATCGTGGCTCTTCCGAATTCAAATGGAATGCAGTTGCTGCTTTGTTACGACAATGAAGGTGTATACGTGAATACAGTCGGTCGAGTCTCTAAAAATATTGTATTACAGGTAAAAAACACCTTAGAAAGATAAGAATCATCGCTCACACATACAACCCCCAAACGTACGCACCTACTATTTAATCCTTACCTTTAAAGGTGCCTATTGATCTGAAAAACAGGAAATTACACTTTTGTACATCATCTTAACAGAATAGGAAGGAAAGTTCACTTTTAATAGGCACCCGTTTAGTGGGCGCAGAAGGGACCCTTCTTAGTTAAGTAAATGTTGTCTAACTATAGAAAATCTCTCGAAAATGAAAGACTTGAGCTTATAATAATCACCTTCTGAAATAGTGGTCTAAAGTGTAATCGTTGAAGCTATCAAATCTCAGATTTGGAGAGAGGGATTAGGGGCATTCTCCTAAATATCGCCTCGTCTCGTTTAATAGCCTTCTACTTTTGTAATTGCCGTGCAGATATCTACAGCGCTTTTCTTTTTTTTTTTGTTTTTAGTGGGGCGAAATGCCTACATCCGTGGCATATATTGGTACTGGACAAATCATGGGCTGGGGCAATAAAGCAATTGAGGTAAGTTAACAACAGTTTGTTTGTTTGTATTTTCTCTCTTGTAAAAGCATCTTTTACGCATAATAAAGATACGATCCGTGGAGACAGGCCATTTAGATGGCGTGTTTATGCATAAGAAAGCCCAACGTTTGAAATTCCTTTGCGAACGCAACGACAAAGTATTCTTCAGTAGTGCCAAAGGTGCTTCATCGTGTCAAATCTACTTCATGACTCTGAACAAACCGGGTATGGCCAACTGGTAACAAATATGGTCCATAGATCAAACTATGAAGAAACCGCAATAACAGTAACCCAACTAAGCAGTAATTAATTTTTTTTAAACTTTCATTCTCTACATAATCTGCAAGTTTTTAAAAATAAATAAGAAAAATTACTGCTTAAACTTTTATAATAAGAAAGTTTTTATTTTTTTTTTTTTTTTTTTTTTTTTTTTTTTTTTTTTTTTTTTTTTTTTTATGAGAGGAAATCGACGAGTTTGAAAGTGAAATGAAATGCACATATACACATATATAGACATATAAAAAGAATATAAAATCATAAAAATGATTATATGAAGTAGAAAAGATGGAAAACCTAACAAGAGACGTATAAGTAAACATATTATTTTATATCGATTATAATAATTAAAGAAAAAATTGAATTAACAAAAAGGATCGCTTAGATATTAAGATTCAGGTAAACAAGAGAAAAAAATAAATAAATAAATAAATAAATAAATAAATAAAACCATTCATTGGCATAATAAAATGAAAATTTAATAGAGATAAAATTATATACAAAAAAACAATCGTAATTCTCTGCAAAGGGAAAATAGTGTGAAAAATGGTTATTAAAAAATTAATTAAAACGAAACCTTAAGAAGTAGATTCTGAAAACCACTTGTGTAATAGTTTATGAAAGTTAAGTGGATTTCTCAAACGTCAAGAGGAAAAGTATTAAATTAAAAAAGAAATAATTAGTAAAAAAAAAAAAATTCGTAATTAAAGCAACAACAACTGACTCACCTAAGAAAAAATCACAATAAGCAAAAAAATCATGTTTATATATACCTATATGCCTATTTTCGAAATCTATTCGCAATAAGAAGCACTTCGAACCAAATCAACAAAACATTAAAGAGTTTTAGTAACAAAAACTTCTGTAATATAAATAAGAAAAACAAAAACATAAACAAAAAAACAAAAACTTAAAATAATCCTTTTTCAGTCTTGCTTTCGCGACAAACATTTACTCTATTTTCTTTTCCTCATCTTCTCATTTATATTACAGAAATTTTTCTGAAGAAAACTTTAGATTAATACATAAATGAGTAATCTGGTGTGTTCTATGGATATTTATCTGTCTACACAGCAAACAAAACTTATTGTGACCTATGTGTATGTGTATATTCATGTTTGTATGGTGTCCGTAGTTTTTTATTCGCAAATTTCATCCAATTATGTTTTTTTTTTGCCCATTGATGATGTTGTTATGCTATAATGAGCATATACTCTAATACACCAGATTTTCTTCTTCTTCTTTTTTTTTTTTTTGTAATTATTTAAGGAAATTGTGTAGCATTTAACAAATAATATGATTTTTAATAGTAAAACGCGCTTCTCCGAGAATATTTCTAATAAGGGGTTTCAGTGTTACATGCTTAAAAATAATTCCCCCGTTTTGCTTAAGGTCAATTAACATTTTTCTAAGCGGTTATACGCAATGTAGATCACGGGACTATAAACTCTTATTGTCAATATGTTAATATAAAGTTTAAATTTGAAAATGTCAAAGCAAAAAAATTATTTCTCAGAAAATTTTAAAGTTTGCATTAGTAGTAGTAAGCATGAGAGCTCTTATCGGTTTTACTTTTCCCTTTTTGAATCCCTTTTTGAATCCGTTTTTTTACTTTTAAGCAACTACATAGAAATATTAAACATATGTGATGCGTATCCTCAACTCAAATGAGCTTTTTTCCTTACCACATTTCAATTAGAAATTTTGTATTTCTATGCCGGAACGAAAAGAGCAATTGAGAGGAAGAAGTTATAAAATCGTCTCCTATTACGGCCACTTATTATAGTACCATAGTACTATGATTCTATGCTGCCTACTGGAGTTACAATATGGAATGCAATATACGGATGCGGATATTCTGCATTAAAAAATATTATTAAAAAAATTTGTGAAACAAAATTCATTAACTTAATATTTGAAATATCTTTTCTTTTATAATATTTTCGGTGCGCCGGGAATATTATTTAATAGTACTTACATGTACTTACTACAACTTTGAAAATTGTGAGAACTAAAAACTACAGCATATATATATAAAATATATATAAATTCCTTGAAATATTTTTAAAAATTAAATTGACTTTTTATCCATTGTGAATCGCTCCCTATAGGAGAGAGAAACATTTTCTCTTAAAACCTTCTCTTTTAACTACTAGAAATTCTTGCTGAATAGCAAAGTTTACACACATTTATTTAGAGCTTTCGATGTTTTGAAAAACATTTCAATTGATTTTTGATTTTTTAGAAAAATTTTCACCAAAACTGCATTATAAAATGCAATTACGTTTGGTAGATGGAAAATGGACATAGCAGGGTGTTAGCTAGCTTTTCTTTTAAAAAGATTAACAATTTACGACCATTTAATAATTTTGAAACTAGAACGCATACAAATGCTGGCTAACTGTTATCGGCTATGAAGTTTTTAATTTTATTTATTAAAAACACTCTCGTGTCGCTTTTATGAAATCTGCTGAAAGAGTTTTAAACGGTTTTAGTATTCTTTTTATGTGTTTAAGGTAAATCGAAAATCATCTCTCTCTTTTACTGCTAAACAAAGTTGAACTTTAATTTTTATATATTTTTTTTACAAACTTTATACATTTTTTCTTCTTTATATATTTTTTCTCTTATAGCATTTACATATATTTACAATTTAAAGTACTTTATAATCCTTATATATATTATTATATATTTATATATACATATATATTTATATATACATATATATATATATATATCTAATGTATATACATATATACATATATGTAATGTAAACATTAAAAATTTTTGTATCCGCTTTTTAAATAGAAATTATTTTAAAAATATATTGAGAAATAAATAAATTTATATCATATTTACCTAAACAAAAATATTAACTACTTTATTTTAATTTTTTTTTTTTATTTTTTAATAAAACTAATGTTAAAAATTTTGCAATATGAAAAACAAAGCATAGAAACGCAATTTGTAAAAATTTAATTAATAAATATTTATCAACAACAATAGCTACAATAAAAAAGATTTATATCATCTTAACGATTTTAAGGATACCACTCTTCAAAGGTAGAAAAAATTCTAGAAATATTCGCAAATATTTTTCAAATATAATTTAAAACATTGTTTTATATATATATATACATGTAAATATACATATATATATGTATACTTACATGTTGTTTTATATATATATAAATATATATATATATATATATAAATATATATAAATATATATATATATATATATATATATACATGTGAATATATATGTATACTTATATAATATATATATATATATATGTATATATATATGTATATTATGTAAGATCCACCACCCCGCTCTATATACACAAATAAACAGAGAATTTAGATTACACACATCCCAATTTATACAACGTTATTAAATACAACTTAGGGTAACAAAGCATACGCAGCTGTAGGTATAAAAAAAGTTAAAAAAAAAAAAAATACACACGTCAACCACAACCACAGAAAGAAAAATTATTATTATAAAGAGCAACAACAAAAACGTAAAAGAAATGATTTAAAGAAAAATTTATTGAAATAAACTTCAACGTAAATATTTAATACTAAAGAAATAAAATTTATATACGTATATAACAATGGTAGACAGCAATCGTTTTAAATTTATTAATCCATTAAAGTAAAGTAGGAAGGAAGAAAAATAAAATAAAGAACGCAACGGGGCAAAATAAAGGAAGAAGTGATTTCTTGTTTGATCGCGCCAAACCATTGTAAGATGTTCTTACAGTAATTAAAGCTATTCCAGTTATTTAGGGACGAGTGATTTACAAAAACGAAATTAATTTAAGGCCGTATATGTTTTTCTAATTTTTATACTAAGAAGTTATCCTATTTGTACATTTGATCCTTTTGTCATTAAAGGATAAATAGCTCGGTAACTACAATTGTTTTTTTCTCTTGCAGTTAATTGCCGAAGAAGAAATTAGTATATGGCACATATAGTGTTTACATTGTGCCAGAAAACCTTAGACGTGTTGGATTAAATAAAAATAAATAAAGTCTTTAGTTTGCCGTCCAATCCTTAAGAAAATCGATACTGTGTTCATAATCTTCTATCATAGTAAACATAAATAAATTTAAATTCTTTGCAATAGTAAGCGGAGAAAGTCAATTTGTGCGACATTTTTACGCTGGGCTTTTAATTGTCGATAATCTACATGAAAAATCTTTCGATCATAAAATTGCTGTTAAGAAAAAATAAATTATTGCTACGAAAAATACATGTTCAGTGAAATTAATGTGTGCAGAAAGAGTACCGAACGCAAATCTCAAAATGCATTATACAGCAGTGTTCGCGTTTGGTGTAAAATGTCCTCCGTAATAGTTCGCAAGGAAAGGAAGCACGTAAAAAATTTGGAGAAAAGTTCTTATTAATAACAAATGAGTTGGCCCTCCTGCCATCCATTGCCGCTATATTCCCTTTTATTCGACGAAGTATCTTTTGCGAAATTTCGTAGACTAAACTCTTGAACAGTCCAATCGAAAAATCGTTCTCTACGGCATGCTGGAAACTAAAACTTTTCAAATATAATGAAAAGCAACACAATTGTAAAGTAGAGGGAATAATGGTGGACATGTGTCCTTTAAGCTGTAATTTGTCGTGCAAATATACAAAAGCTTCCCTATTTAGTCTGAAGCGTTGAATAGATCTAAAAAGAGCATTTTTTATGTAGAGAATTTCGTATTGAATGCAAAGCTTATATACACTTGCTATCGTGCTAGTAGGCAAACAGGGCCACTTCTCTTAATACTTGGAATACTTGGAAGATTTGCATGTTTTTGCCAGTAGTTTGTTCTTCATGCAAACTTGCTTGAAGTAAGAAAAAAATTGCAAAATCGATTGCTTTTCGAATTTCTTTCTCTTTTTCTCCTGTAATTCAGCAAATCAACAACAGAAGATTCGCTGTGTTGTCTAAAAAAGCTTCAATGAGAACATGAAGTTCTTTATTTGAACCTTAGTAGGCTTTACTGATAAGTTCATTTTTTTTTTTTTTTATAGTGTTTTTGCATAGTGTTTCCAATTTACAGCTGTTTTCTCTTGCAAATGCAACACTAAAAAACCAATAAAACTCAGAATAACTAATACTAACGCAAAACGTGAAGCATTTACCCTTCGCATAATTTGTCAGGTATGAGAGAGCGTATTTTACAGCTGTGTACATACGCGGAGCCAAAAAAATAAGTCTTCAAATAATGCTGAATGCTATCACATACGTGAAGCTAAACCATTCGAAAAAAGAAAACGTAAGCTAACTTTCAGATACCGTCTGCGAATGACAGAACCTACAAACAAAGATTAGCGAGTTTGCTCTCCCTCACAATTTCGTGGCAAACGTGCTACATGATCTGAAAAAATGAAAAACGGAAGACGTGTTTACCGCAAGCATATCGGAGGAGCAAAGAAATTAGGAAGGCTAGTGTAAGCTTATATATAGCGCTGAAACAGCGGGCAGGGCCAACCATTATGCACAACTCTCTCTTATGAAATTCTCCATTTATTTTTTGGTGACTCGGTGTAAATTTATAATTTTTTGTGTGCAACGTCCGAAAACTTATAGTGCAGTCATGCAAAGACCTTCGTGGTCCAAATTTGGTACAGTTAATTATCATTCCTTATTACTATCCTTACCTTATTAATTCTCATAATAAGTAATTCAATATTCGATCTCTTTAAAATACAAACACCTGCTAAGAAACTGTCCTATAATAGGTATATTAAATATATTTCAAATATTTGCTGACGGGGGAAGTGGAATACAAACGTTTACTGCAGCAGATAAAAACTGCTTTCTCGAAAGGAAGAAATTGTCACATTTCTATACATTCTATAACTCTGTGGGCTCACAGCATTCGTTTACCGTTCGAGATTTTACTCAAAATGGAATTTAAACATAACGGCTATTCTACAATAAATATAATCTCTGCAAGAAATCGTTGTCTTGAATCACTGCGATAATAACAAATTGGAACAGAACGAACAATCAAATACGTCCAAGTGTGAAATTTTTATAAAAATGTTTAAATGAAATGAATGTCAAACGGTTAAAATTATTAATTAATTAAATATATTTTATTAAAAATTGAAACGTCAAGTTATTTAATATGAAGCTGTTAGAAAAATGGCAAATTTTATGAACATGCTGTATAAGCTGGAAAGGTTTGAATCGCGCACAACCAGAAATTAGACATCGACAAATAAAGTCACTTTTAATTACTTCGCTTCGTACTTTAGTAGCATTAGTGCCGCAAACAAGAAATATTTTCTATTGATTGCTTTTATTTGTACTTGTAATTAAAACTTTATCAGCCTTAGGCTTTATAACTAGGCCAAGTAACTAACTAGAACTATTAATCAATTGGACATGTTGCAGAGTTACGAATAACTTTTGGAATATGCTTTCACTTATACAATTGTTCTTCCTGCAATAGTACAATACTTTGTAAAAATATTGCTGCTCAACTGATTCATATTTAGAAGACACATTTATATATATATATATAAGGCGATAAGAGGGTTTTCAATCTGATACCAGTAGAAAACTTATTCGTTTAATACTTTACCAACCGATAGTCAGTTAATAGCTATTTTGTCGTCGACGCCTTCATGCCGACAGTCGGTTGCGGATGGTTCTAAACAGTCACTCTTTATTTAGTATTGAGGTGTATCTAATTACTTTGCTTCGTAAGCAATTAATAATAAGCTTAATAAAAGCACAGATATTCCGCGCGACGGTTTAAACCAAAATGGAGACGCCGCGGAAAAGTATTAAGTGTACTTCCTTAATAATGTTTCTTAGTTATTTATTCAAGTATTTATTCAAGTCTGCATGAACATACCATTAACGTAAATAGATAAAATAACCTTTTAAACCACTGCCGAAGGATAAGAGGAAGATTCGTTTTGTCAAAACGTTTGCAACATCCAGAAAGACAATTCAGAGGATCATGTAAAATGTAAAATGTTTTTAATATTCTTAATCAGGATCAAATTCTGAATCAATTTAATCATGTCCGTCTATCCATCTGTGCGCCTGTCCGTTTGTCTGTTGATTTGGTTATTTGTCTATGGTAAACATAGTCCCAGTTGACAAGAAGATTGCAAATTTTTACAGTCGGGTTTGTAGTGAAAACATGCCAAATCGGTCAAACAACACGCCCGTACCACAGCGGGGAGTGCCTCTGTCCACAAATCAACAAGACGGGATTTTTGTTCATTACTCTAATAAACTCGCAAACGCAAAAATGTTCTATATATTTGTTCTATGGGCGATTCTAAATATTATTCACAAAAATTTTAAAAATTAGCGCCGCCTTCGTTTTGCTCATGTCGTTTTTATGATAAAGATGGGGGGAGTATAGAAGATTCGGCTTAAGTCGCATATAGTGTTTTTACTTATTTACTTTATCATCATCCATTTTTCATATCACATATCACTCGATCAACTTATAAAAACTTTTGTTCTCAATGCGTGCTAATTGAATCACGCATTTTTCTTTTCTGTTGGTAAATTATGTTCAGCTGTGACCGAACCTTATATATGCCCAACACGTTTGTCTTCAAAAAGTGAGAAAAATTAAATTTCAGTATAAATTCATTATAAGACCTATACACAAATTGGAAAAAAAGCAAATTTCTTCTTACAATATCAGCACAGTTTTGTGCGCATGCTAAATAACGAAAATAAAAATAAGAAGTACAGTCGGGCAAGACCGACCATTAAATGTCCTACATCACTCCGCCTAGTACAGTTACTCGCCAATTTTTGTAGTAATAGAAAATATTACACGTTATTTTCATGCCGAGCCGTACTTTCAATGAGAGTCCGCTTATTGGAGAAAGCCCAAAACATCATATGATGTGATCCAAATTTAGCAAAAATTTTATTATTTTTCAGTTTTCTTGAACGAAACCTAGAAATTATACTTTTTCTTCATATAAGGGCTCGACTACCATGATAATCTTTACATATGTTAAGGTCTAAACAATGGGCCTATGTTATCCAAATTCCCCACTGTTAACTTTCTTGCTAAATTGCTATAATGGATCAATTTTCATTGTATTAAAATTGAATTAAAAATTAAACTGTTTTTAAAGGGCTTACTATTCATGAGAAATAATATATAGAGTGGGGTCCAAGAGGCAGACCCAAGTGCTTCAAATTTGGTCCACTTGATTTTTATGTCAAATTACTGTCACGAACAAATTTTCATTATAAAACATTACTAAGTAGGCCTTTTTGGCATATAAGAGTCTACATTTCCTGAGAATCCTTATATGCGGTGGCAATTAAAAAAGAGACGTACATGGTCCAAATTCGGTAAGAATGATTTCTTTCTCAATTTACTCTTACGAACCAATTTTCACCATGCAGATCCTTTTACCACATAAGAATTCAGTTTTTGTAGGGACGGTTATATAAGAGAGTGTTCAAAAATTGCCCCAATCGAACGAAATTTTTCGTATCAATTTGGAATGTCGAAACACTATTAAACAGCGAGTTTTGTCGAAAAATTTTGAAAATTGCAACTTTTTTCCATTTAACGGCTTTTCAATACAAGGCTTCATATGGAGAGTGGTCGAAAAACTAGACCGCTCCGTGCCATCTTCGATAGAGTTTATCCTTGGGTCAAAGCACGCCATTGTGCCAAACTTGATCAAAATATCTGACCTGTAGATTGAATACAAATATACATGGAAAGATAACAGACGGACAGACGGGCTTAGATCGATTCAGAAAATTATTCTAAATTAATCAGTGTAATAAAAGGTGGGTCTATCTTGAGCGCTTCTGTGTCGCAAAGCTTAACAATAATTGTAAGCCTGTACCATAAGTGTAAGTAGCGAGTAAAAAAATATATTGTCTGAGAGTGGAAATCTTTTTCAATGGATGTGTACTATTTCTTCTGTTGCTCTTTCACAAGATTACGAGTGATTGCTTTTAAAAATACGTTCTTCAATAATTTTTAAGAACTTCGATTTTCTAAATTTCTCCTTATTGCTCGCTTTCACCCATTTCAACGTTAATTTTGGAACTTACCGCATTCTCGCAATTTCTTTTTTGCAGTATAAATTTTTTGTGGTTTACTTACTAAAAACTAAAAGGCTTATATCTCGAGTGAAAATCAATTTTCTTACAGTTGCAGTTGCTGGGCGGTAAGCTTTTTGCTCTCATTACTTCTTGCGATATGAGAATGTTTTCAGACTTTTTAAGTCTTGAAAACATATCCTCAATTGACTCGTTTCATTCAAATTCGTTTTGCTATAAATTACTCAATATTCTCACCATTAAACCGTTTTAAAGCTTAAAGAATTACCGTTTAAATTTTATAAAATTAAAAACTGAAATACTTTTTGTTTCTTTATTTACAAAAGAAGGAGAAAAAATTAAGGAAGCTGTTTTTAATTGTGGTTTTATTTGGAAATCTAGCCGTCAATGTATTTATGCACGTAATATATATTATAGAGCGAGTACAAAATGCCAAAAATATACATATTTTGGTTGCTGTTAATTTTTTTATTATTATTAAATGGAGTTGTGTTGTAGTATAAGTAAAGTAAATAAATAGTAAGCATAAAAATTCCTTTTAGAAAATGAATAAAAAAAAAAAATAAAAACAGTTTCTGAACGAAAAAAAATGAATAGAAGTTTTCGTGGAAAATAATGCAGCTTGCAGCAAGCTGAAGGTGGTCTTCGTTTACTATAAGCCTTTTGTGTAGAGTGAAGAAATCGCAGAACAAGACACACACTTAAGGATTTATTATTCTTTTCATTCAATTATTAGTTGAAATAAATTTACACAAATTACAAAAAACGTATTTTTTTACCTCCTCCTCCTTCCGCTTTTCCTTTCTTTTTTGAGCTGATAGTTGAAGTCAGATTGTGAATGCGGTCAACAAAAACTTCTGTTTCACGCACGCTTTGCTTTACAGCATACCAAAACCTTTCGAATAATTGATGGCTTTAAGCAATCGCTCCTCTAACTTTGCTTTGCTACTGTACTCAGGCAACAACAGAACATTAAAACAAGTATGTGATGTAGGTAAACGATCACTATCGGGTCCATGACGTGTTATCAGCAATCTTAACCGACTTAGACCGCCAACCGGTACGCGATCAGAGCCAGTGGTGAACTCTAAAAGTTTACGTTTAGATTCTTCAGGCAATGAATGCACAATACTCCAAAAATCTTTAATAATTTGGGTATCGTTTGAGTAGCCGCCTTCATATTCCGTAGATTTTTCCAATTCAACAAAATCAAATTTCTAAAAATACGCAAAGAAAAAAAAAAAAATATATATATATATATATACATTCGTAAGTATTAGATCCATTACTGATTTACTTACTCTGCTACCACAAACTAACAATTCGATTTCTTCAGGTCTAAACAGCAACCTCAGGGGAGATTCATCGGTTACCATTTCGAAGCCTTTTTTAAAAGCTCTAAATTGTCTTTCTATGTTTTTGTTGAGCAAAAAATCACTGTACAAATCTACAAATTCTTGTTTATTATGCTGGCCTACGGTCATTTCACTGCCGCCTGGTTTTAGTTCGTGTTCTATCACTTCATCAAATATGGTTTTGTAACTGATTTTAAATGTCTGCATGAAAACCTCTTCCATATCTGATTCCTGGTAGTCCAGCAACGACTTAAGGCTGCGATATAAGGTGGGGTTCCAATCTTTGAGATCATAAAACGTACCCTGGCCACCCATAAGCTTACGATATACCACCATGGGAAAGTTCACAGCCAAAATGATGTTATTATAAATAGCTAAACCTAAAATAATGCCAATTAACGTAAATTGTGCTTCATTCTCGAAAGGAGCCGAATTAAACCTAAAAAAAAAAAAATAAAAAAAAACAAGAAAACGATATAAGCTAAAACCAAAATAAACGAATTTTAATAAATATTAGCTCACCACATAGTATTGGTTTCCTCTTGATGGGTAAACATGCCAAAATCCGGATTGAAGATTTCCTCAATAATTAATTGGAAGAATTCTTTGGAAACGCCTCCCTCATCAATACCCTGCTCACCTACAAATTCTACGACCAATTGTTTTTTCAAGTCTTTTGGATTACTCATAGCCACCAATTCCAACTAAAAATGTGTATATACAGAAAAATTGTGACTATTTCTTTTAGTAAATCTGAAAACTTACTCCAATTAAAGCATCATCAACAAGACTATCACGCCGCACTTTTAATTTTAAATCGGGTCGTCCTCCCATATCGTTACCGTCACCAAAATAATTTAATAAAGAATATAATGATGAGTTGCGTTCACTATACATTCGTATACGACTATCATAGTATAGGGCAACAACTTTGGTAGCAGGCGTCAATATAAATGAATATAACATAAAGGAAAAATGATTGTCTGCCGAAAGTAAATAATTAAATAATTTCCGTGCTCACAACAGTGGTTAATAGAAGCTTACCTTCTCCTAATGGGTCCAAAGATAAATTCTTATACGATAGGTAATCACGATCCATTTGTATGGCATCACTTAATGGCTCATTATAGAATTCTTCGAAGGGCACTAAAGGAACACGGCAATCCATACACGAAACATTCAGTTCTTTTTCTAGTTTATCTTCGGCGAAAGCCGGGTAATGAGGTCTAGGTACTTGGGTATAGAAGAAAATATCATCTTCGTCATTTGAGGCGGTTATACCGGAGCCAGAACTAGAGGCACCGCCTCCAGTTTCCAATGATGCTTCATAATTGATTGACGTGGCTCCAGCCACTGAATTGAAAGTATCCAGTTCTCCCGCTAATATATTGGCGTAGAAGGCAATCTAAGATGGACTTAATTTAAATATAACTAATTCGATTCTATGCTTTGTCTTTCTGACCTTTAACACTTTGGTAACTGCTATAACATCAGAATTTTCTTGAACGGCGTCTTCGTCCAACATTACTTGCAAAGTAATTAACTGTTGACAGCATTGTATGAAAGACTGCAACTGATCTTTACAGTGTACGGCCCAAATACGGGCCAAACGAGCGTGTGCTACAACAGGCATAACATGAGCTGCTAGGCATAATTTAGGCATACTACGTTCCAAATACTCGAGATCCGCAAAACGATTAGAAGCTATTGAAAGGAAATTTATAATCTCTTAAAAGATTAGGCTGTACATTTTCTAAAATTGCTCTCACTTGTTGTAGTCATATCAAAACAGATAACAAAGCAATGTAACACTTGTTCCCAATCGTGCGTGCGACCAAATCTAATGCTTTCCGTTAACAATATTATGTTATTGTTTAATGCTTCGCCCACGGCTGCATTATTTAAAGCGTACAATTTCTTTTTTACCCGCCTCAGGCTTTCTAAATCCACTTGAGTATCACTGCTTTGTGATGATAATTCACTATCATCTAAATCCATTGAACCACCATCTTCATCCATAGGTTCCACAGTTGACATATCACCTGCAGCTAAAGGATCGTTTAACTGTATACAAGTGCTATCCTCGTCTTTATCGTGTTCACCTTCCAATGTACGCAAGTCTTCTTTCTTCAGCTCCTTAGGTGATTTGCCGAGTAATTCTTGCAACTTAGTTGCAGTGGCACTGGAAGTTAATTTCGCTAATGGCGGACGTTTAAAACTTTTACTTAGCTTCTCTACTGAACAGTATACTTCTTTAATGGCGTGTATGAGACGATCGTAGGAATTAAATTTTGTACATTCATCAATCAGTTCGTCTAGCATTTGTTCGTTTAAGTATTCCACCGGGGACAAAGTAGGTGTAGGTGGTCCCGATACCTTGGGCGGGGTAGTATTAGAGTTTAATGTAGTGCTTTTCACTACATCACTCAAGGTTATCAAAAGAGGCATTTCTTCGGTGGCACAGCTGAAAGTGTTGGTATTACTGCTTCCGTCTGAACTCGAACTAGTGCTGGAGGTACCTGAGGTAATGGTACTATTGCCGCTGCTTATATTGCTACTATTGCTAGAACTTGTCTGTTCCTGAGGGGATATACTCGAGTCTAGATCTCCCAAACTAGGTGTAGTGGCATTGCTGGCTGTTGTTGAACTGGTGGGTGAGTCATGTTGCGGCCCTGTACGTGGCACTTTGGGTGGTTGCGTATAGAAATCACACAATTTGGCATCCTGTGAAAACAATTGTATAGCCTTGGCGGCTATTTCATTGGGTGTCATGGCTGCCACCTTGCCGCTAGAAGCACAATTGACATTGGAGCACTTTGGATTGCCACAGCCTCTTTGCAATTGATAAAAATAACGTTCAATGAGTTCTTTTACAGCCGATCTTTTCATGTCGGCGTGTGGGTTACTTATAGGAGTAGAAGGTGAAGATGTCGTGTTAGTGGAGGCGGTAATGGCGGTAGTGATAATGGCGGTATTGGTTGTTGTGCTATTAGCCGTAGTACCTGTAGTGATTGGGGTTTGTCTTGCAGACGTAGACAAATCCACTTGAATTCTATGACAATTATATGTACATATATATATATATATATATATATATATATATATATATATATATATATATATATATATATATATATATATTATAGAAATTTTGAAAAAGTGAATTGTTTGTTCTACCTTACCTCGAGTTATCTTCGTCATCCGACATTGAATTGTTTTGAGCCGCCTCTCCAACTGGCAACTTGTCTGCTGGGTTCATAGATGCGTTTTATTGTTTGTCGTTTTTACGCTTTTTCTACCAAACACAGCTATACACACTGACTTTTCCGCAATTATTTTAAATGAATTTTCTATCAAATACACCTAAATCTCTATTGTTTATGTTGCGGATTGTTATTTTTCAGATTACAGAATTTTTCTATTAAAAATAAAGAATAAATTTTCTTTTTTTTTTTCTTATTATTGTCACCCCAAAAAAGAAAAAAGGAAATTAATCGATTGTGTTTTCTTAACTGTCATTACCAGTGTTGCCATAAGCTTAATACTTTAATTCAATGACAGCAGCCTACTGTATCCAAAAAAGTTTTTCTTTCTTGCCGATACAAGACTAATTATTCGCTTTGTTGATTGAGATACAAGTAAATTGAATTGCGTTGCTATGAGCTTAGTATTCTAAATCAATAGACAACCGCCTACTATATCTAAAAGAATTTTTCTTTTCTGTCGACCAAAGACTGCTTATTCGGTTTGTTGATTGAGATACAAGTAAATTGAATTGAAGTGAATTGAATTCAAGAACAATGGCAAAATATCTTTGCAAATCCTGGTAACAGTTATGGTATTCTAACTTAAAGTCTAAGCAAAACATCTTTGAGGTATTCGTGAAAATCTTACGAAATATGCAGCATGCATTCTACGGACATGGTAATATATTTTTATTCTCCACTTTAAAATAAATTGAAGCATACAAAAAACTATCTCAAGTTCTTATAATTTGGTTTTTTTTTTTTTTCTTGGATTGTCTAAGCTTGTACTTAATAACGGGTTTATGTAATACATCTTAAACACAAATTTATATTTTAAACTACTAGATTTGAAATGCGATTTCCATATAAAAGCATATGATTGTGTATTTCTGTTAGCAGCAATTGCCACAGGTCTTCTAAAACTTAGAGTCCATCGATAGATGTATTTATTCCCTAGTTATCTATATATATTGAGAAGTAAGCAAAAAAAAAAAGAAAGAACTGACAGCAATGTTCTTGAAACTGGCTAATGTGTAATGTAGCCATGAAAAATCATTGCGTTCGAATTTATCATAAGTAGATTGGAGATTGCAAATGGCCATTTGGCCATAATCACTCAATGACTGCAATATGTAATACCTTTTTCTTTTGTATGTAAATTTAAGTTTGCCAATTTTGCCAAATAATAATCTCATTTTCATCAGTACATTTCACAATTTCGAACGTAGCTTTTTAGACAAAAGCGCGTACTAACCGATTAGGTTGACATATCAAAAATTCTTTTCTTAAGGTTGTGACAAGTCGTAAGATAATAACGCGTTTTATTAACCTTTGTCGATTAGGCTTATAAGCAGGATATGATCATGTTCACATAAAAAAACTCTAACTTTTCATACGACAAAGTAGACAGAATTGTGACGAAGTAAAATCATCCGTCAATTTCTAAAGTAAAATCTCTTTTTCTCAGTAAAGTGGCAAGACACTTGGGGGAGTGCCTATATCACACTAAGCTAAGAATTTTTTTTTTTTTTTACTGTTTAAACGTATAAAGGAGGCGTTATCATATTAGAACGTTTACTGAATAGAACGCTTAAAGCTTCGCTCCTTATGCAGTATTTCCGACACTAGCAAAATGCAAAGTACGTTTACCATTTCTACTTACGTTACGTTATCGCCAACATGCTACTAAGCAAAGATAATAGTTGTAATCGGAAATTTACGTTGTAATTACTTGTGCTTGGAGGAATGTAAAAAATTCCAATAAAAGGTTTTCATGAAACAAGTTGAAAACCGAGAAGAAAATGCTGAATGCATTAGAATATACGTTTTAAATTTCTCAAATATATTTGGAACGCGTTGTGACCAAAGTATAAATGGTGTGACTGTTAACAGTTGAGACATACAACAACTGCAACAAAATGAGTTCTGAAAAGGTTGTTGAGGACATAGCCAACTGCGTGCGTCAGAATGTGCCGTGGCATTTATTGCCCGTTCATTTAAAGCAGATATTGCATAGTAATCAAAGGGATTACGAGAAATATGTGTTTAATTACAGTCTAAAAAATCAATTGCGTTTTCGTGGTAATCTAGTGGCGAAAGTGTTTCGTCGCGAGCAGCGGTATTACGAGCTGCTGGTACAGAAGAGCATTAACACATTGTGCTTGTTTCCATATCATTTAGCTGATGTCGTCACCAAAGGTTTAAGAGTGACACCATTCAACTACTATTTGGATGTTTTATCACAATTGCTGCGCAACGACAAAAGTTACGATACTTTACCCAATTTCACGGCAGTGGATTGCTTACGAGTTTTGGGTATTGGAAGAAATGAATATTTGTCTTTGATTAGCGAGTTAAAAACTCATACTACAAGAGCTGTGTTATTTACTGCTAAGCCGAACCCCTTGGCTTTCTTACCAAAATTTCCTCTACGCATCCGAATTGAACCATGGTGGCGAATAGAAGTAGGTTTTGTTCTGGAATCCGATATAAAGTTTGTAACGTCGTCGGAACGTAGTCTGATTGACGATTTGATCGACTTTGGCTCTCAAACAGCGGGCAAGTGTGATTATAACATTGTCCACAGTCTTTATCGCAAAGGCTTAATTTACTTAGACGTCCCCATATCTGGAGAAGACCGTATATGTATACCTCCCTTAAGGAATTTTGTAATGAATCGCGTCAGCGGCGATTACTTCGAAAATCTGCTCTACAAAATCTTTGTTAGCGCTGATGAACATATGACTATAGCGGAATTGGCTCAAATGCTGCAACTAGATTTGGATTCAGTAAAGCATGCCATTAGTTTGTTCTGTCGATTGGGCTTTGCTCAACTTAAAGAATCGGCAGCAAGCGAAAGTCCTTTAGGAGATTGTAATAAAGATAAATATCATTGCTCATGGGATGAGTTCAAAAAAGAACAAGCTCTGGCCAAAGATGTACCACAAATTACACCTCTTAATTACAATAATTATACCACTTCCGATACAGATATAATCATCAATCAAGAGAAACCCAAAGACATGTACAAAGATAAGCAAAAGGATAGGGACAGCAATTCTATTGGATACCTGTCTTCAGATGGCAATACCAGCGAATTTAGTTTTGCCAATATGCCCATGCCTTCTCCCCAGCCAAATACTTCGTCTCCGAATACAGGTATACCATCATCGGATGATCCAGATCTTTCCTCGGAAGTTGATGATCTCAGCGAGAGTACAACAAAGCAAAGCATTAGGGAGGTTTCATCTTTGACACCACCATCTGTCTCGGAACAATCTCCGAAAACTGGCAAACGTGTCGGATTCTTGTTCGATTCTACCCTCACGGCATTCTTAATGATGGGCAATCTCTCACCAGGCTTAAAAAATCATGCTGTGACAATGTTTGAAGTGGGAAAGTTGTGTGAAGAAAGTTTAGACACATTTTTAAATGAATTGGAAAAGGTGTCATTGCTTGATGCTGAGGGCGAAGGCGATGTGTCACGATACTTTGCTCACGCTGTCATATTACGCTCGACCATTTGTTCGTTGCGTCATTTATTACCAGGAGGCTTAGATCTTTTGCGCCTAGAATGTTTAGAATGCTTGGATCAAAAGACTAGAGATCGTGTATTGGAAAAGAAATATAAATTTATTATTTCGGCCACCCCTCTGACTGCCAATCTGTCTCATTTGTTTAGTGTACCGTTTTTTGGTCAGTTTTACTGTTCTTGCGATAGCACGCATATGTGGACGAAATTATTTTACAATCACGTAACAGGTAAACAGGAGAATCAATTTTTCATCCCAGATTCTTTAATCATTATCTCTTTTTATATTCTTAGGTTACGGGCCGCCCAGTCTATTTTTGTGCCGGGGCACCGTATTAAAAGCTTTGCCGCGCCTATTCCTAGGTTACGGCAAGTTACTTGTGTACATTTTACATTCTGATTCCTATATAATTAATAGTGAAAATTTCCGCAATTTAAATGATCAATTGAAAAACGGTTGCGTTCTCGTACAGGGTTATGGTATACGTACACCTGGCGAATTACGTTACGAAGCCTTTCCCTTTGTAAAGACCGATCCGCGCCAAAGTAAATGGTCCACACACAAAGCTGTTCTAAAACTAGAGGAACATCTGGATCTAGAATACCATTGTGGCTACATAACATTTTTAAATACCGGTGTACCGGACATAGGTTGTGAGATATGTGATGTGGACGTACATTTGAAGCACTCCAGAAGCAAAGTTAAAACGGATAAAGTAAAAAATAACTTAAATCAAACAGAAAAAGTGCCAAAGAAACCGAAAGGTAAAATAGAGGAAGTTACTATGCCTGACATAACTAAGGAATTAATGTCTCCAGATAATACGGAGTTGACTAGTTTTTCACGGCCAAGCAACTCACCGCAACGTAATTTAAAAAGCCCAGATGAAAATTACTTTGCAAATAGTCCACAAAATAATGAACATTCGGCGGTATACACGATGGCCGAGAATTGCAATGAACTCTTGGCCAGTGTTAAATCTGAATTAAACCATGTCTCCGTGGAAGAATTGCTAAATTCCGAACCAATCGCTAATTGCGAAGTTAACGCGTCGGATATTACAGAAGAGTGGACTTTACTGGATGTTAATTTCGGCGTACCGCTATTCGATGTCGACTGCAATACACGGATATGCGAACAGATAGTGCGCAAACTATGCTCGGAAGAAAATCTAAAGAAGTTAATTATTAGATCTGAACAAATGTCTGAGAAATTTTATAAATTTGTTAAACAATGTTTATACTTTGAAGACGAACCCAGTGGCGAACTGGTAAAAATTGGCAAAAATTTACCCCATCCGCGTCTTAATCTGGCATTTGAAAATGGTAAAGTTTGCTATTGGAATGGCAGATAAATGCAAAGAGAAAATAGCTGAGCGTAGAACATTGAAGAAAGGACGAATTGTATGTATATTCTTTTTACAGGAAAGAAAGCATTCCTCTTATCAAGTATTCGATGAAATAATTGTTTGTTTATACACATTTTTTTGTTATATTTTACCGCTAACATTCCCCAAAAAGTGAAAAACGGGAAAAGAAGAAAACGATGCAATAACTGAAGAATATGTTCTTCTTTAACTCTGATTTCATTTGATCGGAAATATTATTTGGCCATTTCATTTTTCTTTATGACAAAACGAAATTTATATCGAAATTTATTTCAATCAAATGAATTTAATTAAATTGTAAAGCGTAATTTAAATGAATATTAAAGAAATATTTTAAATATAAATATTTTAAAACTTATTTATAAAGAAATTTACGGTTCCTAACTTTGTTGTTAACAGAGATATTAAAATTGTTTTAACTAAATGGTTCGCTTACGAAACAACCAAAACCGCGATTTAAAGCGACTTTCGTATTACGCTTTGGAAAAATGTGATTGCTCTTTTTTGTTTTATTTAGGAAGTTTCATTATTTTTTCCGACGCGGTCATTCTCATGGCTAATCGCCATGAATTTGAGAGTGACCATAATATAAAAAACTGTAACTTACTATTCGAAAAAGATGTTGGAATCGAAATCCGGTATTCATCTTTGCATCAGAAAAACGCTAAAAATGAGAGGGTCTACAAAGTACATTCACGCGAGTGTTTGGTTCAAATACTCCATTTACTAGTAAGTAGTAAAATCGAAACTTCGTATATTTTATGTATATAAGATACAAGTTTCGCCATAAGAGGAATACAATTTTCTTTCTGCAATTTGAACGATCTCAACTGAAATTGTAAAATGTTCATTTGTTAATGAAAATCTGAACTTAGACGTTTAAAAATTTCTGTTGTGGTTAATATAGATAAACACAAAATGAGGAATTACTTATATATAATCACAAATTGGTAATTTTCATAAGCCCTTTTTCATTTACATTTATTTTCATTCTAGAAGGTCTAGCAGGTCTAGACCTAGTTATACAGCAAAGTGCCGAAGTTTTTTTTTTATTTGCGATTTTCCAAAATTTCAATTACATTTTCTATCGAGACTTTCTACATTCACTATTTGCCAGTTGAACTTTTTTGAGGGCCACTCGGCTGGCAACAAGTAAAGAGTGCCGTCCAATACCTAAGCATTAGTTTGTTCTCGACTCTTGAGTTTATCAAGTTCTGTATTCTTAATAAAGTTATATATTGCATTGTAAGCGTACATATACCATGGCGCACATTCATTTAAAAAGCACAGAATTTTGACGTTTGAGAGAATGCGACGTCAAAACAAAAGAAACTATTAACCATACTGAGATAAAGAGAATGTAAGGACAAGCAGTGCAGTAATTAACAGCGGTGCTAATTAACAGCGTTACTACTGTTATTGATAATAGAAATACAAACAAACCATAATAAAATCCGAGCTTGAATTTTAAACAAAATGTTGGATCATCTTGCCATTTAGTTGTGTCTGGTTTAACGCATTTGTTCGTTGTTTAACGTCATTTGTATAATATATCCATGTGAAAATGTGTTTCGTGTAAAAATAAGCAAAGAAATAGCGCAACTTTAAAAATTAATAAAATCAAAAGGGATTAGATATCGAGCAATTGCTTTCGTACATGAAACATATAAGCGCTTAGCGAGATACTGAAACGGCAGTATTTTTCCTTCAATATTGTCACTTTAGCATTAGGAGCTTACAACAGAGAGTTTAGTTTAGCTGGGGCGATGCGAAAAAATTTTGGATTCCTCCGCAGTCTTCTTTCTTCGCTTATTAAACAATTTCGTTACCTGAATCTTTCCTTTTCGCAGTGAAAATAAAAATTGATGATAAAAAGTAATTGATAAGAGTCTAATGGCTAAACTCGCCTCAGGGCGTACTCTGGTTTCAATCGCATATATCCATTATAGTTTCTTAGCTAAGGTACGTCTCGTGTGTGTTCACCACAAGTTTGAGCGACATATGGAGCGGAAGCAAATGGTTGGGAGCCGAGCTTTGTCTAACAATCGCTGTGGGTACTTCACTAATACAAGAGTCAGCTGCATGAAGCTATTCATTTGCTTATCGCAAACGAAGCTTCAAAATTACTGCAGTGTGTTTTGCTAGCGGTTGCAGACATGTTTAAGAAGGAGATCAAGCCCCGAGATGTATATAAATAATTAAATACACATTAATAAAGTGTCAACAATATGACCGCCATCATAGCAATGAAAGTGACATGCGTTGTGTTTGCATATTGTCCTTTCCTGAAATTTTCACGATCGCAAAAATTGATAATCAAAATGTAAGATTCAGCGCAATCGTGTTAGTTCATAAAATGGCCGCAATCGCTGATAAACAAACTAAAAGACAAAAATATGAAAGCTCGTAAATATTGTTGTCGTTTATTTACGAGTTATATAAGATATCAATCTTACATATGTCGTAAATATGTAGAACTGTCGTGTCGAGAATTGATGCGGAAATTGTCTTGATCGGCCGGCCAGCTAACATGCTCGAAATGGAGAAGAAAAAAAAAACCGTGTTTATTGAGATAATAGGTACCCAACAATCATTTTAAGCGAACTTACTTACCACCGCTGTTACTACTACTACTACTGCTAGTAGTATTAATATTATATTTTTTTTAAGCTCACAAACATCTGCACGTACATACATACGTACACGGATAGCTCCAGGTATCTTATTCAATTTATAAGTTATAACAAAATTGTAGGTTTGGATGGTTTGCAACGCGCAGACACACATGTCCATGCTTAATTACATCTCTTGCTTTGCAGCCCGAGCAGATTTCCTGTATTCTCCGTTTTTAAAAGCTTTGTGTAAATATCAATGATAACATTGACGATAATTACGTTACAAAGAAGAAGGAAAAAAAAAAAATGATGAGCAGCGAGCTTCATTAGTACTTTTCTCATACGACGGCTTGACATGATTGAAATTTTAATGAAATGATAGCTACATTAGAGTACATGGTAGAAGCGTAAGAGATTTTTAATAATAATAAAAAAAAAAAAAACACAATATTCTTAAGAAGCAAAAAAAAAAAAAAATAAATAAATAAATAAACAAACATTATTAAGTGCAAATAATGTATCAATTACTATATTAACATGTGTGCAAAATTTCAAAATAGCTCGATTATTTGCTCGGATGGATGGTTCACCACTTTCTATTTATAAACTGATTCCGTGACGTGATCTAATCGAAATAATTTAGGGTATATATCATACATTTAAAATTCTTTTTTTAGGCGTTACATACTTTTGTAAACATTGCGTGTAAATTTAATTCACGCGAGAAGAACCTCTTACACTGTTTCTCAAATCAGTTAGCTACTCGTATCCATTATTGTCTGCCCTTTTACTAAACGGTATAGTGAACGGTGAATCTGTAGATAGACATCATTCAAGCTCGTTCTCTACCTATGTTCCCTTTTAAATGAGTGCGAACGATTTCCTGCTTTTGCATTCAAAGAGGCTGGAGTATCGCTAGTTATCGAAACAAATTTCAACTTAAACATTCATTCTATCTTTTGCTCATCCGCTGGAAAGCACAATTAATCAAATTGAAATTCCATGTGTTTTTCATTTGAGAATCGAAGAGTTATCGTTGGCCTTAGGGGAATGGTTTTGTTGCCATTACAAACTGTCACATTATTTATATACCAGATTTTCTTATCAAGAAAAAATGCCAAACGCTCAGACAGAAACCGCATGAGATAATAACTTTTGGTAGTGCCTTTCCTTTATTTTTAATTTTCTTTATCCGTAAAATACAAAAATTAGCTAAAATGGATGAAAGGTTCGCCGAAATTTTTAAAGGTCGCAAAGATCGATCGTAACTTGCTAACGATCTCAGGTGTGGGTGGCTCCGCGCAACGAAAGACATTTCTCATACATTTCGCTTAAATTTTTTCAAAAAATTGTAAACCTATGAGAGACAAACGATATGTACGTGTGTTTTATTATGAAGTTTTGCTTCAAATTTTTAAAATCAAAAGCGTTAGGTATGCGAGTATGTGTGTGAGTGAGCGTTGCAATAAAAGCCCGTTTTCCTTTTTCAAATGGTTACAAGTGAAGCGAATAATTTTTATTTTCTCATACGTTATGTTTCGAATGATTTCAATAATGAATCCAGTGTTTGCTGTTACTGCAAGTATAACGCAAATCAAAGTGTTAAAGTAGCACCAGACGCTGTTTCTTTCTATATGTTAAGCATATTATAGATGCTTGCATTGACTATTAAATAAAATCCGGCTGGTCGGTTCGTTCTTTGGATTTTTTTTCTCAATTAACGAATTTTGCCATAACAGGTGCAGAGAATACGTGCTGCAACGGGTTTAACTGCATCAACTGGCAAATATGTGGGCATTGTAAGTTGGTTAAATTAAAATCACTATATATATATATATAAAAAGTGTGTATATAGGCGCTCGTAGCCACACGTATACATGTGTATATGTAGAGAAGGAAAAATGTGAAAATCAATGTGGACCTCAGATGTATTGTAATTTATTTTGATATTAAAATAATAATAATAACAACAACAACAACAACAACAGCAAAATATAATTTTGCAGCAATGTATGCAGCAATGTAAGGAAATAAAGAGTTCCTTTACAAATGGCTTTTCTTCTTTTTACGCGTATTTATATTGTGCACGAAAAGACTTTTGTATACGGCGGTATATACGGCGACTACGCGAGTTATTGCTAAGGTTCAAGTGGCAGAGTTCGCACCTTAAGTCTTTCGTTTCCATCTCTTTTTCTTTTCTTAAGAATACGCTTTTTTTCGCGCTTTCTTGACACATTTAATGTCTTCATTTACTATATTCTGTTATTCGTTTTTATTTTTCTCAGCATTTCCTTGCAAAAAATTTTTATAAAAGAAACGCATAAAAATACCATTTCTTGTCTTTGACAATCATAAAATGCAATCATTTCAATTGCTGTTTTTCTCTATTCATTTATGTTTGTGTGTTTGTGTGTTGTATTTGTGTTCGTATCTTTATTTTGTATTTTTCACAAGACTCCATCCACGTTTATATGATTGAACAAAAACAAAAGGAAAGAAAATAAAAAAAAAAAGAAGAGAAACAAACTTGTGAAAAGCCGTGCTACTAACCTCTTTCGTAAGTCAGCCCAAAACGAGCAAGGTGGTAACCAAACAACCAAACAACCAAACAACCAAACAACCAACCAACAAACCAGCCACTAAATGAACGAGCACAATGTACAATGCTACCGCCTCACCGATCGGACAATGAATGCCTCGGAGTACGTACTTGCACATCAACTAAGGAATTTCATGTTACCATCTACGACAAGTTGAGAAAAATGTCTTAGCATAACTTATTTTTTGCTACATCTTGTTTCTCTTCTCCATTCAACATTCTAAATAAACATTAAAGTATAGCGTAATCAAAGTAAACTGTTCGGGTGCCATGTTCAGCGAGAAAAAAGAACATATTGTATAAAAATATGTTTTTGTTGATTTTATGATGAGATAAATTTCAAGTACCCACCGAGCCGGGGGAGACGAAGAAGAGAAACAACTAAGATATGCAAGAAATTACTGAAGTGTAAAGGCAAGACAAGAGAGAAAATAAATTTAAAATTTTAATGAATTACAAAATAAAAAAACCAAAAAAAAAAAAATTAAATCTAAGATAATATATAAATGTAAGTATGCGGTTTGGTTTGGTTTTTAGGCAAATAAAAATAAAAATAAAAATAAAAATAAAAACACAAAACTCCCATGCATCAGACCGCTCAGGCCGCTAAGACCGCCTAAGAAATATTATTTGAAATATTAGATCAAAATTTCGTTGCCCGTTAAAGGCTTTGACCTCTTCGTGATTGAGTCGTCAAGTTGCCAATTTAAAATCGGAATATATGGCATTCTAGTGTCTGCGTTCATAGCACTTGCGTTTACGGAAAACGAAACGTGAACGTGCCGCTTATTAGTTTACTTTATTATATTTTTAATGAAAGTGATTAGAGAGGATAGGATGCACATAAACGTCTCAATTTTTATAATTGTTTTAAATTAAAGATCCAAAGCTCTTGCTCTCTTGGAAAAAAGTAAACTGGACTGATTAGCAACACTAAAATTATCGGCTCAAAGGAAAAAAAGAAGAAAACTAAAAAAATTTCATCTGAATTTATAGCCCACCAATTATTATCAATATAAACTATTCCGTTTGAATAAATGTTTGTTTAAATTTAACTTGAAAGATTTAACTTGTGTTTTAGTTTTCATTTGCAAACTTAGGGTGAACGATTCGTTCGCTGAACACCATACGCTAAAAACTTTGCATTTCCAGGTATCAATACACAACGATTTTTACAAGTTTAGTATACCCAATGTTTGGGGACGGACATATACTAGTTTTGATTTCGATGACTCAGAGATGCGTAGCCGAGAGCCTTTAGACTCTTTAGAACTATTCTCCTCAGTAGGACTTGGAAAAAAAATACTTTAAATGTCTACAGGACTTTGTCTACCGAAAGCTGGTACATAAGTATACCAGAGCCAGGTAACAGCGCAATGCAGAAACAGGCTGGTTTGATCGAATGCGGCGGCCGTAATAAATAGAATTTATCATAATTTTTATCTGCCGCTGGGAATTCATTTTCAGGCGACAACAATTTTCTTATTTAGTTACTTTACGAACTTAATTAGATTTTGCTTGCGACAATTTTGAAAAAAAAGACGGGAAGGAAGGGGTTTTCGGTTTTTCATTGATTTTTATTCAAAATGAGTTTACTAACTTCACAGCCAAGCTCTCTCAGTTTCTACTGAATCTGAGTAATTTTGATTGATATGTGATAGGAAACGCCATCGCGTGACAAAAATCGTTCAACATTTTTGCCCCTCAGCAATATTTTTGAAATATTCGTTTTCTTAATTTTGCTTACCAAAGTGCTATGAAAAGAGAAAACTTGCTTGTGAAACTTAACTATCAGCAAAATGTTTGCGTAGAACTTCAAAAAAAAAAAATGATATATAGAAAATTATATTAAAGTCGTGATTAAAAAAAAAAAAAAACTTAATGTAAATATTTGAAAATTGCTCGCTTTTGCCACAAATGCAATGCGCTGAGACCCATTTTTATTGATAGGATACAAACTCTCATTGCTTGAGTAATTATCGATCTTAAAATAATATTTTGCAATTGAATGACGATCGGTACGCGTACGATCGTGTTGACAAAACGATAACAGTTGACAAATAATAAATAAATGGGAAGGCATTGCATTTTTTATCGGTCTTATAAGTCTGAGCATCTTTTGCGCATAGGGTTCTTTCGAATTTATTTACGAAAAACCAATCATTTTACTGAAACGAATCTTTTTATGCACGTTTGTGTATTTGTTAAGGTATTTCTGATATTTTTTAACTGTTCTTTTAAAAACAAAATGGTGAGTTTATAAACCCCTCCCTTTTACAGCATATCGTTTGTCCTATTCGTATGGGCCGTACTATTCTGCGGAGAGCAAAAGGCTGAGACAGTTCTTGAAATGGAAGGCGCAACACTTTCTCAAATAATTTTAGAAAAATGTAGACTTAGTCAGTTGTTAATTTTTATTCCGGCTAATCTATTAATCGGTGCATCATCATCGATTATCGTTCGTCTAATCCGTCTTTTTCTACTAGCAGTTCTGCAAGACACTCGAGCCCCTCTTACTCTAGTCAGCCTAAACCACTTAAAACTGCCAAAAAGGTTGCC
>KK502539.1:186393-236393 GCA_000688735.1 Glossina austeni | reverse complement strand
AATGTTTAAATGTCAACAAAGAAATAAAATATATTTTGCTTTGCATTTTTATATGCGAATGATATGCACAATGCAGTTAAAGAAAAGTACAAAGAAATCATAGTAACTAACTAACAAGCGAGCTATGCACAAAGTTTCACTTAAAATAAGAGAGATTTTATTATGAATTAAAATTACAAAAAAGGAAAAAGAAAAAAAAAAAAGAACAAAAAAAATTGTTGTTTAATTAGTGAAAATAGTCTTCGTCTCAAAGAGTGCGCTCCGTGGAGGTATCGTTAAATAGCAAAATAAAAAATTTATTTAAAAAACGTGCGCATTCTTTTTTTTTTTTGTTTTTTTTTTTTTTATATTGGTTTTGTGGCTACACATCTTGCGGTGAATCATTAAATTAAATAAATTAAATTTGAATATTAATAGCAAAAGCAAGAATAAATAAAAATAACACCAGAGAGAAAAGAAAATATTTCTTTATATGTTAATTTTATGACATATGGACGGCAAATAAAAAATAATATATATATATATACATAAATATATATACGAATGTGGATAAATAATAAAACAAGTATTTGGCGAAGCTTGGATACCTAGGCAAATATAAGGCAGTTATGTTGTTTACAACATTATTCGTGAGCGTGTCGATCGCCTGAATTGAATTGAATTGAATTGAATTGAATTGAATGAAAATATTTGTAATTTGTACGCAAACCAATTACATATGTAAAATTTTGTTTTTCGATATTTACCCCAAATCGTGTTCCACTTATAGCTCGTCTGCTTATGTTTGCGGACACGTCGAGTGCATTTGGCGCAGTGATGTCTATAATTTATTCAAGAATATATATGTATATGCTAAAGTTTAGCTTTTTGTAACACTTTTTTGCCGCTTTGTGGATGGCAAAAGCAGTAACAGTCGTAGGTAAGCGGATATGCGCAGACAAATTGAAATCTCTCTCTGATCGAAGACATTCGCTTTTGGGGGGGGGGGGGAGTATTGTTGTTATGCATTATAGTGTAGGGAAGATTGAGATTGAGGGATTTGGTATTTAGTATGATAAAAAACAAGGGTTGAGCGAACTTGCCTGGAAAGTTAATTGAGATGCGCATTGCTTTGGCAGTCTAAAGTTGGTTTCGAAAGGGGCACGTGAACGACAATTGGCCAATTTTTTTTTTGGCGATGAGCCACAGAATTTCCGCATTCTGGAAAACTTTTTGAAAAATGATAAAAGCTCAGGTGCTTAATTAAGTAAAGGTCATGAAAAATGACCAAAAAATCTCTTAATTCTTTTTCCCCAAACTACTAGCAGTATATGCTTTTATCTTATGTGTACGTCGCTGTACAAAATGCGTGAAAATTCCTTGCACACATCCGATCACTGGGCGCTAAGGTAGGGATTATTTAATTTTCCATTACTTTGCACGAGCGTTTTAGAAGGATATCAGTTCTGATCTTCTTTTCAAATCGCGAGCTTTTTCATTACACAGTAACATAGTTCACTGAAGTTACTAATAAATACATGTTGACGCATTCTCAAATTTATTTCTATTTTAGGGTGGATCTCGTTTGGGAATAGAAAATATTCATGCACGTGAATAGAAAACAACTTGACAAATGGTCGATCGCATATGTATAAATGTGCGACGAAAATGGGATAGGGATTTTCTAAAATGACAGGAAAATTAATTTATGAATCGAGACAATTCTAATACTCATGGTAGTTAGTTACCCTGACTCACCTATTACTTATCAACAATGCGTCTAATTGTGATTAGTTCAGTGTGCAAAAAGTAAACTATTCGCATATGAAATCGGTATCGGAAGAGGTATAATTTATTTTAATTTTTTAATTTCACATTAGCTTTCTCTCAATGTTCTGTATATATAGACTATAAGTGCTGCCATTAAGAAATATTTGACATTTTTCATAAATAGATCTTCTAGATCCCTATCACTTTCACACGCATCACAAGCAATCGTAGAACTTCGATAGAAATCCAATCGACCCATGATCCATGATCATCAGTTGCGTCTAAGCTTATTTTTATTCTGTGCGTGTGTTTGCATATACCTATCTGTAAATATTTTATATATAAATTGCAAGGGACGAGAACAGTGAATAGTGGCGGAGAGAGAATATTAGTCCAAACTCTCTACAACCGCCTTCTTAGTACGAGTCTTAGGGACATCGCTATTATTATGCTTTTCTATACCCGTGTACACTTTAAATCAGTCCCAATTGCTTAAGGAAGGCAAGCAACCTCTTGGCGGTGCAGCGCCTTCTTTCATTCAATCCATTCAAACTAATTTGCATTTTGTCTGTGCAATAAAAATGTACTTAAACAGTAAATGCATTAATTTTATACATATATACGTATTTATAGTTTAGACTTTGTTTGCGTATTTAAAATAACTTTGAACTTTTATAAATGCCAAATGTGAATCACGGAGATATAATGCAATACCAAGTAATCGGGTAATCGTTTTCAGCATATATTGCGAATATTTTGTCTTTTGTCATTTGTTCCAACATTTTACGAGAACGTGCAACTGAACTGAAAAATTTGCATTTCAATTTTAATAACTATTTCATTTTTTTTTTATTTATTTATTAATATTAACCTGCGTGAATATTGCATATTTTAAGGTTGTTTGAGCGAAAATATCAATCACCTTATGACCTTTTGTTTTTTTTTTTGTCAGTTCCTTTTCATTGATCTAAAAGGGCCCATTATATGCTGAAGAACGACTATAATAGGAGATTAGGAGAGGTTGGTGAGAGAGGGTGGAGAGGGTGGTGAGCGGAAATTTTTGAATGTAGTCCAACAAGCAGCCCTGCACTCTTATTACAAGTGCTTGCATTTTCTACCACATCTTGGTTCTTAAATTGCACGCCGGTGTGGAACACGAAAAACGTCACGTCTCAAAAACTTGTTCTCAAGCAATTTGAAAATAACTTGAGATTGATTGATTGATTGATTGATTGATTGATTGATGCTTTCATATGTAAACGTAGTTCGCAAATTAACCAAAGTTTTTTATACCATGGGAGGCTAATCGCATGCGATTTATATTAATTAGCTTAGTAGATCATGCCGAGACGACTAATTAATAATATTAATTAATTCAAGAAGATTAAAAGAAGTATTAAAAATGGCAGTCAGTTGTCGCGTGGCCAGTTCTTCAAAGCTATTGGCGAAATTGAATTGAAGAGATTTTGAAGTGATTTTCAATTTTTCGTCATTTCGATTCACTCAAATCGTAGGATTTTATATATATGTCATTAGTTCTATTACAATTAATCGACTGTAGACAAATACCAGCTAGCTCTGACCACTTTTATCTATGATTTTAGGTAGGTTTTGTGGATAAGTAGATTCCAATATCCTTCAGATGAATTTTTATTATCATCTTTCATAAGGACAACAAGGGGCCACTTTTTCACTTTCTGGCGGATGCTATCTTATCTAATAGTGGTGGTTAAGTTTATGTCATCAAGTTTTTTTCACGTCCAAGTGTTGATAAGGGATTAGCAAAAATTAAATATTTATGTTGTATGTATTAGTGTGATAATGAACGAGGAATTTGCGAAATTGGTTTGATGAGAGATCGCGTGTCAGTTACTATAACGATGACTACTACGATACTACAGCGCAATGACTGCTTTGACAATGAAAGGCTTTCTAAATTCTGAAAGAATCCAACAGAAATCTAGGCTCTTGCCGGAGCAGGAACCACTTTCAAGTTTCGATTGCGGCTTTCGAGTAAAATCAATGTACGAATGAATACATAAGATGAACGTTGATCTCGTAGGAGCTCAAAATGCCCACTATCCCTATTTACTTCCGATATACTCTTAGTTTGCTATTAAATCCAATTATTTTCCTTCTCCTGTTACTCACGTACCGCATGCATTCCGCATACATTAAATGAAAGCCTAAAGTATATTCTCCTATACCTAATATTCTTGAATTCTGATGATGATGTCTACAATTAACTTAAAGAGAAAAAGGATTGGAATTTTATATAACACAAATCATTCTAAAAATGGTTCAAATTTAACCGCGCTGCGGAAGCTTGTACTAAAACCTGCTGGTATTTTAATAGTTTTTTAAAACACAACACTTTTTTTCATTTAATCAGTAATAATAATTTTGTTTTGTTACGAAATAGCCTTGACCTTGATCTTGCCATCAATTATTGGATGATCTCTGCTCGCGATCCTTTCATCACTTAGACAAAATTGCTTAAACAATATCGCTGGAAAATTATTATTATTAAATATTATTGAACCGAGTTCTTCCTTTAACGATGCACACGTTATTTTCAAGAATTAAAAAAAAAAAAAAAATGGCACTGATTTGAAGTGTTAAGACCCTTCCTTGATACTTCCTTGATATCACCTCCCTGCGTACTGTAGTTATGAATTTATTTTCAATAACTGCAACGTTTCATTCACGAGCGGCGGTATTGTGTTAGTTTATAGGAATCACATCATATGTCTTTTGGAAAGTGTGCAAGCAAGTTCCAAAAGTGGATTTACTTGCTCAAACTGTAGTATACTTCATTTTCTGGTCAAAGGAAATTGCACTCTTCGACATTTTTTTTTGTATAAAGCCACACTTTTCGTAAAGTACGGCAAGAGGTTGTGGAATTTCCTGAGACGAACAATTAGTGGAGTAGCCGTTTAGTACATTCAATCTCTTTCCAATCTGGTTTTTTTTAGTTAACTTGTTATTCGTGCACTTCATGCATTTGTGCCATAAAGTGCCAAAACTTAAAGAATTACTTTTCATGAGAAGTCTTTTAGAGGAACGATCGACAAATAAATCAATTCGGTCCAAATTTAGCAAAGTGAATTTATACTAACAAAGCTAATACCCCTTACCAATAAAGCCAAATTGGTAAGCTTTTGTCAATGCACGGTTGTAAAGGTAGAAGTTGAAAAACTCGTCTCATCGCATTCAAATTGCCCGCATTGCCCATTCAATATGGGAAGATTCCTACTACATTTCTTTCTTTGGGGGTTGTGATCAATCATTTGGTCTAAAGCGATGCCGACAACCGCAACTTGTAAGCTATTGATTTCACTGCATTGTGCCTGTGCTCATCATGTGCGCCCAGCCGGAAAATTCTGAAAGGTCCTCTTTTTCTATACCATAAAACGTTATCAAGCGCCAGGATAGGAGGCGAAGGATAGACAATATCCTCTCCTGCCCATGTCGTAAGAATATATTGAATCTTTAGATGTTCACTTAACTTGTGCGCTTGTATGTTCACATTTGAGGTGCATTAACGCTACTTGCACTATCAATGCTTGATATTTTTGGGCGAATCACCTATAGAATGGAAAAATTTATGCGTAGCAACGATGGTGTGGTGTTTATTGAGTCTACGGAGAACTCTATACTGAACTGAAGTGCTTCTCGACAACTTATCCAGAACTTGGAAAGTTTTTGCTTCATCGATAAAGACAAATATGTCTGAAGTAAAAGAAAAAAAAACAATTGTTTAGCAATTTTCCCGCTTAGCAAAAAAAAAAAAAGAAAAAAAAAATGTGAGTGAAAAGTTTAACTTTTGTAATAAAAA
This sequence comes from Glossina austeni, assembly GCA_000688735.1. Taxonomy (NCBI): domain Eukaryota; kingdom Metazoa; phylum Arthropoda; class Insecta; order Diptera; family Glossinidae; genus Glossina; species Glossina austeni. Next base: position 230,806 of record KK502539.1, on the reverse strand, counting down.
TAAATAATAAAACTTTATATATAAAACATATTTCATTAATATTGTGCAAGGTTTTGTTGACTTTTTTGCCTGAGTCCTATATAGAACGCGACAGAGAGTTTCCTTCCTAAGAAGTTGTCTTGCGCTTGAAGATTTTTCACTAATTACAATGGCCTTCAGTTCATTTTTCTTCTACATCCTGTTTGATAACCCAAGTTAGGCCTCGTTTTTCTCATACAAATAATGATATATAGTAATAGCATATAAGTTTTTCGATTTGCTTCTGACCCATGAAAGAAAACAAGTATAGCCACAAAAATCACACAAAATGTGCCTATCATCACAAGGTCGAGATAGATGACAACTTTACGAAATGGGGCGACAGCCAGGCACAAAAATACCACCTATTACTGCTACTGCTACTACTACTACTACTACTACTGCTATTGCTACTACTACTATTATTATTATTACTACTACTACTACTACCACTAGTCACTTCAGATAAGATCATGCCGCCTTTGCTTCATATAGAGTTGGGGGGGTTGTGAAGAATTTCGTTAAAGCCTGTAAGCAAAGAAACAAAGTATGCATTTATCTGAAAGAAATCGGAATTGGTGATGTGAAAATTGGAGAGGGAATTTTCATTAATCCTCAAATCATCATTCTTTATGAGGACGCCAGATTCGATTCGATGCTTGGAAGTAATGAGAAAGCTATCACGCTTTTCATCCTGGAGTCGTAGCAGTAAATTTTTTGTAAAATAAAAGAGTGGCTAAATACGAAGAGTTTAGTTTGTTTGTTAACCGTCTTGTCACTTCCTATGAAACGTTGGTTTGTAATATAGCACTGAATGGGCGTTTTCCGCATCCTTCTATAGATAAGGGGGAGCGATTTCATCTAGAAATTTCAAATATGGAGAAAGCATAAAGCAAAAGCAACTTTTGACAAGTTAGCGGGGCTACTGCTGGACAATAAAACGAGATGTACCAGAACTTGACTATGAAGTTGACTGCCATGTTAAAAAATGTACGAAGAATGATAAGTAAATAAATAAATAAATAAATTCTTAAAGAAACTGATTTGAAAAAATTTCTATTTCCTATAAGGAATACCAGACTAACTTAAAGTGTTTGAAGTTCAAGCGTAGTTCTCTTTCTCTTTCTCTTTCTCTTTCTAAGTAGAATACACAAAAATGGGTTGAGACAAAAATGCGGGGGGTAGGCCACTAATCAACTTAAGGATCGACTCAGTAACTTTGCTCACTTAAAAAGAACGACTCTATGACATAGTAAGACTCCGATTTTATTCGAATGCGCGTGCAGGTATACGGGACGGAGTACGCATATTTTGCTTGGCATAGTGTGCCTCATAAAGTAAAAAGAACCGTCTACGCTTCAATGCATTTAGGCTTCTTGAAAGAATGCAAGTATTGAAGTGAACTTAACGAAGAAATATTCAAGTATTCGTTTCATTTGCCGAAATAACCGAATCTGAGCTCATACAAAAAAACTGCGCAAATTCTTGTTTAGCGGAAAACGATGCTCAATTTCCTTGATGGATGCAGCGTAAGAAATGCCTAAAATGTAATGTAATTGTGGATTGTGTTGTTATTCGTTACTATCGATTTAAAGAAAGTTTTTTTTTTTTTTTCTGAAAAGAATTATGAATTTTTTTATCTACTCATCATAGCACAAAATCTTAATAAGGCTTCGAAATATTTAATGAAAATCGAGGAATTTCAGCTATAAGATTTTGTACAAATTGAAATTTCCAAGTTTTCGAAACATACTAAAAGAAATTTCACAAAAGTTGTTCGCGCTTTGAAACGTATTTTGGTTCCTTTCGGATTTCGTTCTCTTCAGAGTTCGTATTAACGTCATTCAAATTGCTTTCGCAATGAGTTTAAATACGATTTTGGCAAGAAATTTATTTTAGATATTCGGTTGATAGATCATCATCGGTGTTCGCCATCCTAGTGTAAGGAATTTTTTTTTTTTTTTTTCAAAATAATTTTACTTTTAATGTCGTGAAATATTTATGCATTAGTATTAAAAAAAGCAATCGCAACTAATGTCAAATTCCAATCGTTAAATTTTGTTAAAGACACTTATGCCGCTTTTTAGGCTTACCGCTTAATTATTGCAACTTGGAATAAAAATAAAAACCAGCGCATTGACAATGATTGGTTTAAAAGAAAGCAAAAATTATCCGATCTTCAGAATCGACCATGCATTTACGTTCGATTAGGGTAACATTCGGGCGCGAGTTAAACCTCAATCTCAATCGCTCCATCCGTTTGCCGTCTTTGCATTCTAACCATAAGAAAGAGAGTTGCAATTTGCGCTCTCTCTCTCTCTCTCTCTCTTTCTCTCTCTCTCTCTCTCTCTCTCTTTAAGAAAGGAGACTGTAGTTTGCCCCCACACAAAGATAATACGCGTAACACTTCAAAAGAGTTAAAAATTAATTTAAATTCTAGCTACATCCCTAGAGATGAGAGAGAGAGAGAGAGAGAGAGAGAGAGAGAGAGAGAGAGAGAGATGAGAGAGAGGGAGAGCGAGAGGAGCAGAGCGTTAGGATTGCCGCAATGCTAGTGATAACAGGATAATTCGCATCAATGCGCTGATCAAAGGAAATTATTCAATTTCGCCCCGGTTTTGGAAATGCAGATTTCGGATTTCGGATTTCGGATTTCGGATTTCGTAAACTATCGATCGACCATTTTCTTTTCTTTGTGTCTCTGCTCACATATCACAAATCACAAAAATGTCTATAAAAAAGTCTATAAATCTATTTCGTTTTTTGTTTTCTTTTGAAAAAAATGCTGCTTACGCTTACGTAGCAAGTTACATTTCATAAAACGAACAAATTGTTGGCTATCAGAAGATTAAGTTGATGAAAAAGAAAAGAAAAAATCATTAAAATCATAAACGAACATTTATGATGAAACGTTTTTTAAATTAAAAAATTAAAATAATGATGAAGAGATCTCGTATACGTGAAAATGAAAAAAAAAAAAAAATGTTTAGTGATTGAATCTAATTGAGTGGTGTTAGAAAATTAATAGGTGCGCGTTTAGTAAGATGTGCTGTAATGAAACGATGATGAAAGTTGTTTTCTATGTTATTATTGTTAATTATTGTTAGCATGTTTTTATGGATGGAAGAAATTTTCAAACATGAAAATTGATAATTTGCCTGCAAAATTAAATTATACGAAAATTATGATTATTGTGTACAGAAAGTATCTTAAGTAAGGGGGGGGGGGGGAGGTTGGGGTTAGACTTTTATAATGAAAAATGGGTTATCGTTAGAGTGTGCTAAGCTATTTAATGAGACAAAAAAAAGGAGAAAAAAAAAAAAATTAGTTATAAGCAAGTGTCGGGTAAATGTGCTAACATCAGCATAATTTCAATGGGGATGCGATGCTTTATGCATTTTAATCAGTTTTAATAAAAGAAAAGAACTACTCTTATACACTTAAATATAAACATAAACATAAACACACATAAACACACACAAACAAACAACACAGTTACATGCAGCACGCACAAGCACACACAATACATGCATGAAGATCTCGAACAAGTGCATTCCAGAGCTTGTTTTCTGATTTTCTTGCTTTGTTTTTACGAATGGTACACAGCACAGTGAAAAAGTAGGAAATCAACTCAACATCAATGGTCTTATTGTTGGCAATTAACTCTCAGTGGTCCTCTCCATCTCATTCTCTCTCTCTCTCTCTATCTGTTTCTCGTTTTTGTTTTTTTTATTGTTGTTTTTGTTGTTGTTGTTTTTTTTTTGGTTGTTGTTTTTTTTTTCATTTTCTTTTCCTAAGCATGAGGTGCACTTAGTAAAAGTAACTGTAAATCTTGTAAAAACCTAGTTGTATAGGCATGTGAGATGCACATTGTCGCACATAAATATACAATCACAGAGCGACTTACGGACACAGCTACGTTCGCAACCATACAAATTGCACAAATTGCAATTAAGCGCAATCTGAATAATGTGCAGTGAGCAAACCACCAGCACCAGCACTCGCGTGCTCTTCGCTACAGCTAAATGCAAAGTAAAAATAAAAAAAAAAAAATAACAAAAAAACAAAAAAACAAAAAAACAAAAAAACAAAAAAAAATAAATAAAATAAAGAAAAAGTAGAAAATTATACCGATCTATCAAGTTCATTGTGCGTTGACAATCTGTGTTATGACTGTTTGTGCCCAATCAAGCAGACACCGAGCGTATAATAATATCATCAACACATCTCTCAAATTGTTGCATTTTTCGTTACTTTCAAAACTCTCGAACGCATACACACGCATACACACGCATGCACACGCATAGAACGCATAGCAAGTATACCCAGATTCGATTGATCGGTGTCATTGAATTGGAATTGTTTCATATCATTATATTACTTTCATGCCTTCAGTGTCTGCACAGCAACATTTCAATTAAAATTCGTGCGAGTTTATCTATCTCTCTTTCTTTTTCGTTTGTCTAATAAAATTGATTGCCGTAATGTTTGCCGCCGCTTGCTCGCCTTAAACATTTACAATTAATCGATTTGATTTGGCTCTTATGCTGCATTTACGAGAGAAGTGGAGATAAGAGGAGATAAAAAAAAAAAGAAAAAAAACAAAAAAAAAAACAAAACCCGGAACATTTTCTTATTTTTTTTTTAAACATTTTTTCTCCTCAAACTTGTTACTATTTCTATAAAAAGATAATTGTTGCGCTATAAACTATGACAATAACAACGCAAACTTTTCTATGTGCTATTTTTTTATTTTTTTTTTTTTGTATTTTATTTATTTATTTTTTTGTTTTTTAATTTTTAATTAAAAGACAATTTAGAGTTTGATACTCGCAGTAGTACATCAGTGGTATTCATTCGCTTCATTTCCTGCGCACGTAACAATTCAAGTGAAAATTACTTAAAAACTTTAATTTTTCAATGAATTTATTTATAATTGTCGCTAATGCAAATATTATCAACTGTCATAACCGCAATTATTTTGAATATACAAAATGTATACTCACTCGTCTAAGTCGTAACGTGTTTGTGAAAGTGGTTTTACTGCACCATGCAGGAATATTAATAATTTTGACGCGTTTTTCGTTTCCTTAAAAACTCAGAAGACATAAATAAATTAATACAACAAAGACAACCAAGTATATATGTATAAAGAAAACAAGTAAGAAAGTTGCATATAGCTTGGAACAATTCTTCTCCTCCCCTTGTGTATCTCATCCTTTTTAGGTGGTTCTTGTGCTAGAGTGATGACCATTTTTAAATTAAATATTTGATGATGAAAATAATAGATCCGTATAAAGTGCTCTCCTTCAGATATTTTCAGATAAATTGTATGCAACTAATAAATTGCATGCGATTTATTTGAATTGCTAACGTTTTAAAAATATTTCTTGCACTTTCTCATCCTTTTTTAGGGACAAAGAGATCATCAAATCAAATGCGTTTTCAATTTTAGTAAATTTCTTTTTCAATTTTTTCATTATTATAATTTTATTAAATAAATCAATTTTAGCAAAAAATTTCGATCGTACTATGGAGATTAAATTACAAAGCTAAACTGAATATATATATATTTTGTTTTTTTTTCTTCTTCTTTGTTCATCCTTGTTGGATAATATTTCACTAAGCGATAAAGACAAAGGGATGGATGAGTGCCCCAAGATATATTTAAAACGAAATTTAAATATTATAAGCGATAAAATTTCGCGAAAATTTCGCTTCTATTATGATTTTAAGGCATTCTTAGCCAACTGTAAAGATTTTAAATGAAAAATTGTCAAAACGGTTTCTTTAAACAATTCTAACATATGCGACTTGTTACGCAATCATAACGTGGATAAACTTTACATATTCATCGGAAAAGTGCAGAAGAATACATTTTTTTACAAAAAAAAAAAAAAAAAAAAAAAAAAATATTAATTTCTTTCAGAAATACAACCTCTTTCGTTGCTCCTTATTCGAATTCAATTTAAATCGACGCGAAATTCTAATATATTTTGGCTCTGCAACACATACATTCATTTGTGACTCGCTGATTTCAAACGAAGTCGTACAGATAGCGACATTGGACGCCCAAACGAGATGATCATACCAGAAAATATCAGAAAAATCCTGAAAATTATTCTCGGTACTAAGTAAAATAAATTTGTAAGAGCAAGAGCGAGAGCGAGAGAGAGAGAGAGAGAGCCAGAAAATATCAGAAAAATCCTGAAAATTATTCTCGGTACTAAGTAAAATAAATTTGTAAGAGCAAGAGCGAGAGCGAGAGAGAGAGAGAGAGAGAGAGAGAGAGAGAGAGCGAATATTAATTGTTTGGCATACAAATTTGGTCATGAGAAATTGGTTTTTCTAATGTGTATCGCATTTACTCACACAATGAAACAAAAACCATAATGATGACGTTGATGGCTGCAATAAAAAATTGCACGAATTGAAGATGGAATCGCTCCAGGGAAAGAGATTTGAATGAAATGATAAGTTTCTTGCGGAAACTGAACTGTGTTGGAAAGATGCTATGATGCATTGATTGCATCATTCGTCAAGGAGACTATGTTGTCGTGCAATGATGTCAAATTTTGCCAATCAATTATTTATTTTCCTCCCTGATTTGATCCGAGGACTTATTGGTGCATGTAATAGGTTCATTCCGTTTTTCAGATCTGTCTGCCAAGGCCGATTATTCAATATCCTACAGCACTTTGCCTAATACAATTATTCATTCATTTTCATGATAATGACGCACCAACCAAGGCATAGTTTTCATGGAAACCCTTGTATATATTTCGATATGTCCGTAAGATCAAACTGCAAATTAGACATTGTTGCCATATCAAGTCTCACACTCGTGCCCATGAAAGCCGTTGTATACTAGGGATCTCTAATATAGGCATTCGTAGTCCAACTTTACTATTACGGTTAACCTTCAAGTTAAATTGTTTTCATGGACAAATTTTCATAATGAAGTACTATCAGAATCAGTTCTTCTTCATAAGAATAATACCTAAGCGCGGCAGTGTTGAGAAAATATCAAATTAACGTCATGCTCGTATTTTCATCGCAAGATGTTTAAAATTATAATTTTTAGTATTCAAAGGAATCGGATCACATCAGTTTAGTTTGCTGAAATTTTTCTTGAGTAATTTTGAAATTTACGAATTTTTAGATATAACTACGTATACGATCGTGATCGTAAAAATGCGATTAATCCTTGGAGCAAAACACATCAGTGCGCCAATGTTCGCTATAATGTCACAAAAAAGCAGCCAAGTACGGCTAAATGGATTTATAAAATAAATCTGATCGATCTAGCAATCGCCTTGGTCTATCCAAAGTCCATCTGCATGTTACACACACACGCGCATAAATTTAATATGCCTTGCGTGGAAGTCATGCATGATATAGTTGCAATTGTTTATATTTGTTAGCTCTTCGGTAAAGACCACAAGCGCCCAAAACTGCTTATAAATTATAATTTCAATACAATTTTTTAATACTTATTTAAGTGTGTGGAGGTCAAAGCAAGTTCTTAAAAAAATTATTTATTTGTTTAATTTGGCTTTGAGTCTTCCACTATATGTGGGGAGAAAACTCATTAGCAGCCTAGTGAATGTGTACACAATCGCTATGTATTATGCCTTCAACGGCTGACCATTCATTATAGCTGCGACCAAGTACGACCAAGTACGCTCAAACCACACTTAGATTTGAACGCGCGAACACCGACCTGGCAGTTGCGACTTTTGTCTTCCTGACGGTACGTAGGATAGCCCACGATTGCAAACTCCAAATAGATTATTACAGCTTCATTGCACCCACTGTCGAGTATATTGTGAGGTTGCGAGCAATTCGAACGCTTTCAAAAAATTTAAAAGCAGAAATGGTTCTGTTTTGAGCAGGAACGGCGCTTTCGAAGAATATTTGAACATGGAAGGACAGATTAGCGGTATTAAATAATCAAAAATTTATTGTAATAAAAAAGCATCTCTCTAATCAATATTTTGAATATGCCCACGTGATTCTCTAATTAACATAAAATAATATTTTTCTTTTTATACTCACCACTGTATACTCATTTTGTATTTTTCCATAATGTATGTAACATCGAAAAGACCTTTAGAGACCTTACAAAGTACGTATATTCATGATCAGTTTAAAATTCTGAATTGGTTTAGCCATGTCTGTCCGTCTGTGTGCCTATGTGGTGTGTGTTGTTGGCCCTCTCCTTGTCGCAAAAATTAAAATATCTGATACAAAAATTGGAAGTTCCTGCCGGCATGTTGGTATTGAAAATGGGTCAAATTGGTCAGAGCAGAAGCGCGCAGTGGAGCATAAACTGAACGCAAATCCGTTTTTGTAAACAAAAATTTTTGAATTTTAGCCCTTTATTATTATTAAAGTTAGAAAGCTGAACTTTTCCACGTTTACTTTAGGAAGCACTCTACTCTTTACGCCCAAAAATGGAAATAATCGGCCATGCCCACAGAATGTTAAAAGTAATTAAATTTTTTTTTTTTTTTTTTTTGGCTTTTTTGAGGTTTTATGCTTATTTATATTATAAGGCAAACAAGACAGAATGTTTACAATTATTTTGTGCACTCCTCATACTCCTCAAGTGAAGATATATTATCGGCCTAAAAATGGGTACATTTTAAAATGAATAGAGTAGACATCGCGATTAAATTTTTCTTTATATAACCAGCGATATGGATATCAAATAAAAGAACTTGAGGAGTGGAATGCGAAAAGCATAGCGATGGGTATGCGAGTTTCGGTCCCCGCCGAATATAACTTTCATAGTTGTTTAGATTCAAATTTACACGAAAGTCAGTCAGTTGTGAGGGTCATTAAATAGATTGAAAATTTTAAATTGAATAAAACTGCAACTACAGTATAGTATCTTGGGTATGTATATATATATATATATATATATATATATATATATATATATATATGACATGATAATTCTAGATGAAACACTTGACAACGTGCAAAAAATATTTAGTATAATACGTCATTCTCTCGTAAAATGTAAAAAATAAGCCAATAAGTTTTTATTGGTATCTACGGTTAACCAATCCTTAAAAAACTTGTATAGGATTTGTTCTTTGTCTTATTTGTTTGTCTTTGCTGCAATTTATAGAAAGAAAAGTTGTTTTATAAACCACTGTTTAACCTTTTCAGTGTAAAATAATTTATGCAAAAGCTGCTAAGCACATAAATAAAAAAATTTTAAACAAATCATTGGACTTACACGCAGCACCAATATAACAACAAAGAACAGCAAACAGTTAAAGAAACCTTATAACACGATATCAAATACATATATTCGCACATGCATTTATTTGTACATAAATACATGTTATTTTTGTAAAGTAAACCAATAAGTTGAAAAAAAAAAAAGAAAAAAAAAAAAGGAAAAATTGGTGACAGTTTTTTTATAAGCAAAAATAAATAAAAAATAAATGAAAAAATAACTTGAATGTGTGCGAAAAAAAAAAGAAAAAAAAAAGTGGTATTCGAAGTAAAGATAAAAATACAAGACTCAGACAAGGAAGTGTGGTTGATACAGTCATCGATATCAACCGCCACCAGGAATTGTGGTACGACAACTTAAGCCGAGTGAGTACACGTCAAAAAAGGAAAACAAAACAAAAAACAACCAACTATTTGGATATGAGAGGAAACTCTAACAGTAAAAGCAGGAAAAATATTTGCAAATTCCTTTAAGGTAAGCCAAGCATCAAAACAACAACAACAAAAACAACAACAACAACAACAACAACAAGAAAAAGAAAATTAAAAAAAGTTCCTTCAATGTGTATAAATACATAGTTGAACATTTCTATTGGTTTTGGTGATTGTAAAACAACAGGTTGCACTTAAAATCTACGATTTATTTCATCCTCTTTTTAGATGAATTCGTTTCATTACATTTCATTAATAATTATAAGGTTAGATGGTATGCAACATTTAGTTAAGCATCTGAATCATTGATGATGTGATGATCAGCGTATTGCGATCTATGTAGATGTACATGCATGATGCATGATATGAGAGATGAGATATGAGAAGTGAAGTCAAATTGTCAGCAGTCATGAGCAATTAAGCGAAATAATAATGATTTTTTAATCAATTTTAATTATATATGAAAATTTGCAATTTTCAATAAAAATAGCAAATATCTCATCGTTCAAAGATGTGATTGACATTTATAAATTTAATTAATTAAAATCATTTTCTTAATTAGCATGTGTTGACTTGACTGCAAATGCAGAAGAGGTTTGCTTTCAAAGAAAATTCCCCATAACCACCGCACGTATTTTAATAAAATTTGTTAAAAAAAAAAAAAAAGAACTCTTTCGGCCCTTCAAAATCATAGTTCGCATAGGGCGCAAGCGGCAGCTTAAGAATCGAGAAAGTGTTTCGCACTTTATATCCCACCCACCTCCCTCTCTGTCATTTATTTATTATTAATGAGAGATAAAGTTCGCATATTTCAGTTACTATACGATTGTATGAGAGGATTGTGCATATATAACTCATTTCTTTGTAGGTATTTTAACTCTTCTTCTTCTTCTTTTTGTTTTTTTTTTTTTAACAATTTGTTGTCATTATATTATAACCTTGACAATGACTTTGGCTTTAATTTAGCTTTATTTGTTTCATTGCTTTTCTAAAAGTTGGCGCTTCGCCATATTCTTCTTCTAGTGATTGGAGTTTATAGTGAAGCGTACAAATAAATACAGTTAAACACGGTTAAATAGTAAATGAGTATTTGTTGCTTATTAAGACAGAAGACGATGGCTTAAAAACGATATGAGCTTTTTTAGAAAATGAAGAAGAATTTCTCTTTATGTGTGTGTGTGTGTGTGTGTGTTTGTGTGTGTACGCTGGGAAAAATGCCTAAAACAGTTAGAGCTTGAAATTAAGCCGAAGCGCGCAAGAGCCGAGAACAGGGCAAAGACAAGGGCTCAAACAAGTTATTAGAAAGATTTCCACGGCTGTACGCTATTTTCGTGTTCGTTTGAATACTCAGCAGATTCGACTCACTTCGCTATCATTACAACAAAAAACTATCATGCTGAAAGGGATCCGACAAAAAGACTTATGTACCCGTGTCCGGTATATTTACGTGTCAAGTCCAATTTTCATAAGAAAATACCAGAAATGAAATCTTGTCTAAGCCTTAAAAAAGCTTACGTTTTTTAAGTAGAATTCTATGAGACAAGGTTCAAAAAATTTATCCCATCTCATTGAATTTGTTAACATTTATGCTTATGCCAAAGTCCTATTTTTTCATGTACTTGATGGGGCGAATGCTTGTAAAAATGGTCTCATCCAAGCCATTTTCAATGCCTTTCATTGTTGGGCCAAGACATGGCAATGCACACATGTCGATAGATTGGTCTAATAAACAATGATTTGATTGTCTTGAGTTGCACATGCGCACGAATTGATTTCTGTGACGTGAATGCCATCCATCTATAGATTTCTAATAATTTTTAATGTAAATGTAATTGACGGCCACGATGACCGACATATTATACAGTGACTGGACAGTTCGGAATTAATTAAAGTGCTCCTTAGTGCCCACCGGCTCCTGCACGAGTCCATCGTTTATATTTTGAGTTAACGTTTAGAAATGGCGAGCGTCGATTTATTGGCAGGCCCACATTTACACCACACAATTCTTACAATCTTGTTACACAGTCGACGAATCAAGACGTATTCTGTGTACTTGGGACGGTCGACCGAACTTGTGCCTATTTCTGGATGCAGCGATTGTTAAGACATTCAGTATAACCACATCTAAGGGAGACGGGGCATCAAAAAATAGATAAGAAGCAAGCATCATTAGTTAGGAGTGGTCTTCCACTTTCGATAGACCAATCAATAGCTTTCTTCGTCAGTTAATCGCTCGTTTAGTGTATGCTTTACTTTTATTTTCAATATTTTTTTTTACGTTTTCCTGCGGTAAGCAAACATCTAACGTATTTAACAAATTCTAGGGCATTTTCTCTGTTACACATTTCGGCCAAAGGTATGCAAAGGTACGGTTTAAATATGTTTCTCGCAAATATGAAAAGAACAAAATGTTGCGATAAATTGTCTCATTTCAAGTTAAATTAAATGCATTTAAACATACTAATGAAAGGAAAGCAATTTCGTAAAATTGCAGTAACGAGAATGGCAACGAAATGTGATAAAAAAAAAAAACATTTACAAAATCAACTTTTTTTTTTTTTTTTTCTTTCAATATTGTTGCAAAACGGCTAGCATTGCAAATTTTTTCAAAGCAAACATGTTGAGCAGGGAGAGGTGGCGGGAAGAAAAGACAAAAACCAGAGACACATTTCAAGCAACAAACACGTTCAAGAAAAAAAAAAAGAAAAAAAAAGACACAACAACAAGAACCGCTTAGAGTAGCGGCTAATGAAAAAATAAAAAATAAAAAAAAATAAAAAAAAAAAAAATAAATAAATAAATGAATAAATGGCGCTGGCTAACTGGTTTTAACCCAGTTTTTGTTCAAATGAACATTACTACACTTGCTATATAAGAAGAGAATAAAGAAAAAAGAAAAAAAAAAATAAACATAAAGCTCTAGTCACTCCAAGGCGATTCGCGAATCCTCTATCCTTGCCTTTAGATGTTAGATCGGAAAATACATGACATGGCTTGATGTCATTGTCTGTGGAAGCAAATATATTCTGAAAACATAAGATTTTGAGCCGATCGGCGTGCGAGTGTACGAGTCAATGCGCTTACCATCTATTGCTACAATTTTGTGCACAGTTTCTGGATTTTCTGGATGGTCAAAAGCAAATTATCTACTTTTGCTATTTGCTATTTCCTGATAGTTGTTCGCAACGATATCGTCTTGACGATTTTTCAATTTAACCTCATTCACCCAAGGGAGTAAGAGACTAACTGTTTTCTCCAGTCAAGGCTTTGAAAATCGTAATCATGATTTGAATAAGCAAAGACCTATGGCTGAACTGATTTCACATACATTGATCAAAAAATCCTCCTATATGTTAGTTATTATAATAATTACGAAAAGTCGGATTTAGTTTTCCCATTAAAATCGAAGCGAATCGAATCGAATCGAATCGAATCGAATCTTTCCTATTATGCGAAATGTACTAAAAAATATATATGTTTTTTCTATCAACCGCGATCTTCAACTCATTGGGGTCATTGGGGCCATTGTTGTCAATTTTGATGAAATCACTCGAGTTTGGTGCGTTGTAGTTCGAGAATCAGAGAAATTCGTATAATTTATCGCATCGTACGTACATTAAAACTTTCATTAAACCAAGCGAGCCTATATATTACTAATTCTATTATACATTATGCACTATAATGAAGGAAGATAAATATCGTATATAAAATTATATCCTTCACACATACATGGTATACATGCCAGCGCGGACACATAAATAGCACACATCTCGTCATAAGAGAAATAAATAATCTGAGAAATTTGTAACGAGATTTAAAACAAAAAAACACTAAAAACTTACTTTTATTTTAAAATATAACTTAAAAGCAGGAAACCAAAAAATTTAACAAATTAAAATGTGTTATATGAGAAGGATATAAAACAATTGTTTCGGCATAAAGCTTAGCACAAAACTCTAAAAACAAAACTGTAAAGAGAACTTTCAAAAAATTAAAGAAAACCATAATAATCGTTAGTAGTTAAAGACAAACATGCATTCCTTTGTTATTTACTTGATATCTATCTCATCCCTCGTATATTAACAGTAGAACTGTCGACGAGGGATCATTTTGATTTTTATTTATTTGCGAAGTCCCAACTGCCACTGTAAAAAGTTGAATAGATAGGATAACGAAATTTCACGCAAACATTCCTTGATGATTAAAAATGCACAGTTAAAAAATGGCTGGGGTTCGCTTAGTCTAAAACGTTCGATCCGGTGAAGATATCGCCGAAAACTTGCTTTCCTAAATACTCGTTAGAACCGCTTGCATTGTATGTTTCAATTCATTTGTAATTGGCCGAAGAATTCATCCATAACGGTAGAAATGTGTATATGTCATCCATCGGAATCTCGAAAGCTCTTTTCATTTAACCAATTAATTAAGTCATGGAAAAATTATAGACATTGGAACTTTTTATGTTTTATGACCAATTTTTTTTTTATAGATCAATAGTTCAATAAAGTACATATTGATTCACGTGGTCGTGGTAGTGTCAATATTGTGACAATTATACCCTACACCGTTTGTGGTACAAGGTACATTAATTAGTGCGGACGTATGTAAAACACTCAGAAGGGCTTAGCATAGACCCACCTTTTCTTATACCGTTCAATTCAGAACCATTTTCGAAATCGATCTAAGCTCTTCTGTCCGTCCGTCCATCCATCTGATGTTTGCCCATGCATTTTTGTATTCAAGCTGCAGGCCGCAATTTTCGACGTATTTTCATAAAATTTGGTACCCTGGTACCGGTGTTTTCAGCCAAGGACGAACGCTGTTGAAAATGGTTCGGATCGTTTCGACTTTTTCGACCACTCCCCATCTAACGCCGTATTCTGACAAGTCGTTATAAGGAAAAAAATTGCAATTTTGTGTTTCGGCATTGTAAATGGGTATGAGAAGTTTGGACCGGCTGGAGCAATTTTTTGAGTCCCCCTTCATATAACCGTTCCTGCGGAAACTAAAGCTTTATATGATAAAAGCGTCGAATTTCCAATATTTCATGGCGAAAATTAGATCATAATAGTAACTTGGCAAAAAAATCTGCCTTACCGAATATGGACCAGATAGGGCTATTTTTTGCTTACCACCGCATATAACGATTCTTATGAAACGTACACTTTTATATGCCGAAAAAGCCTAATTATTATTTTTTTGTGATAAAAATTTGTTCATGTTGGTAATTAAATAAAAAATTGAGTGGAACTAATTTCAGCCTATTTCTTGGCCTTACTCCATATGATTGGTAAGTCCTTCGAAAAAACGCTTAATTTTTAATATTTTATGATGGAAATTAAATTCAGCAAAAAAATGAACGGTAGTGAATTTGGGGCACGTAGGCCTTTTGTTTTTAGACTCGAACTCTTATATGGAGAGGAAATCTGTTCCTCCAATATTCGGGCTTTCATCAAAATTATGACTTTGCATGAAAATAATGTGTACTTTTACTCAAACGAGTGAATAACTGTATTCGGCGAAGGGGTGTAGGGTATGTAAAAGTCGGCAGTGCTCGGCTATAATGTTCTTACTTGTTTTATTATCGATTTCTTTTGATTATTAAGATCTTATTGAATAAATGTACGTTGCGTTAGCAGACTTTGAAAAATGAAGAATCAGACTGCATTACGCACGAGTCTTATAGTATAAGTATTTGAAGAAACTGTTCACCTGTGAATGAAAAATATTTTCTTTCATTTTTACCGTTACTGATATGCGCAATATATATATATATATATATATATATATATAATTGACTATATGTGAAGGAATATGCTTTTTTGTGTCAGTGCTAGCTATGAAAATTCGTTGTCCAAGCTAAGAACATAATCTGTGTCGTCTTATATCCGAAACTGAAAAATACGACGACATTAATTCTCTCATCGCGTTGATTACACTTGAAAATTCTTATTAGAAATGTATTGAGTTTTTGTGTGGTTGTTAAGTGAATTTAGCCAAAGCAACCAACGTTGACTGCAAAAATTGGTAAAACTTGAAAATTCAGTTACCACTTCAACTTACTTAGTATCTAATTTTATATCATAATTAATGTATTTAATGGTGTCTCAGATGCGGTTTATGTACGTTTCAAGCAAGCAGATACAATTAATAAAATAATGTATTATATATAGAAAGGTTATGCTTAAGATATTTAATTTTTTTATTTATGTGAGCTGAAACTAAGTCTTCGTTTTTTCTTTTTTATTAATAATATTAATAAATTTTTTTTTTCTTCATTTCATTTCCACTTTTAAAAATTTAGCTTAAGGTCTTAAGTGGTGCATGTGTATTGTAAATTATCGTAATTATAATAAAAAAGAGAAAAAAAAAATCGGTTTTTAAGAAAATATTCATAAAATTTGCCTTTAAGTCAATGTCGTCGCTCCGCTGGAATAGCTTCACGAGAGCTGTTCCAACTTTACATTTGTATTACAGACACGTTTGGTTAGTCAACTCGTTGCACTTGCTGGTACGAAACTGGGTCAGTGTGAAAGATAATAAACGCAATATAAAAAAAAGAAAAAAAAAAAAAAAAAAAAAACAACAAGCAAGAAAGCTATACCCGCCTTTCGGCAAATTTTTGGGTACACACTACCTTAAGCAAATTCATGAAAATAATGGGTTTTCTTTTTCTTCCCAAATTCTCCTATCTGAGGGAGAATGATCGGCGTAATTAATTCAAAGAATGTTCAGATCAAATTTCAGATTAATATGTTCGGTATCTTCAATTTTTCGTATTTTACTTCTTTGGCTATCGTCCGCGTAATTATTAAGGGATCGTTTTAATTAAGCGATTCAATAGTGTTCTAGCAGATTAAGAAAAAAGAATTTTTTTGATCAATTTTTTTCGAATGGAAGAAAATGCGATGTGATAATAATCTTCGATAAGTTATTATTTAGCATATTTAGGTATCGAAAAATACCTAACAGAACGGCAACATCGGCACAACTATCGTCAGACATCTTTTAGATATGCCGCTCTGCAGGAAGCGGCTGCTTCAACTGCTGCTCCAAATTTGTATATTTACAAAAGACAAACAAAAAATCCACACCCACTTTAGTCAGTTAGTGTCGTATACCTAGTCCTAGTTAACTTAACGAAAATCTTCTGCAAAAGAAAAAAAAACTAGAATGACAAGAATGAAAATCGTTAGAGGGTGTAGGCTGTGTGCACTTTTGAAAAGTGCTTCGAGTACTCGCCCACTGCTATATAACGTAATTTGGCAAATCAAATTTTTGAATCTTTAATAATATTGCCACGCCTTTACTTAAGGCGTATTCCTTACCAAGAATTCATTGTTAGATACGTATTGATAGGAGCGTAGGTAACTAGTTTGGTGACAGCCCCAGATTTCTACACCATTTGCAGGCGAAATGATTAAGTCCATGCTCGATGATATGTGCGGAAATATATATATATATATATATAGAAAACGCACACAATAAATAATAAAATGAAATACATTTAAAAACAGTTTATGTTAACGTAATTAACATTTTATTATAACAGAAGAGCGCTGAGTGCCATTTTCAGGCTCCGCGTAGAGTATCTCTTAAAATGGAATTATGTGTTAAAAATATTTCAAAAAAAAAAAAAAGCTTCGTTTGTTAAGCAAACTGGAAAGATTTTGAAGCCAATTTTAGTTTTGCGTTTCTTTTTTCTTTTATTAATAATTTACGTTATTACGTTATGTTTGCAATATCACTGTGAAATTTTCGCCTATATGATCGGTCAGCACGTTGTTCAATTGAATGTATGTTAAGCAAACTGTGAATGCACACACACTATATCCGTTATATAAATGTTAACGCAATACATATATATTTAAATTTTATTATTCATTTTCAGTATCAAGTGCTACGCAAGTACGCAAGACGTGTACACGTATGCGAGGGTGTAAATAGAAAAAGAAATTATTTTCTTTCTTTCAAATTAATCGAATAATTCATAAAATTACAAAAGTAACGAGGAGACATAATAACACGTTCCAAGGCAAAATGATGTATCTATCGGTTTTGAACGGTTTTCTATTCTCGTCATCTGAGAAATTTCCATTTTCAAGTCACGTCGAGAACACATGCAAACACGATTCACTTTTTTCCTCCAGATCACTACCAATGTGCTATATATATATATATATAGGTATGTACAAGCGACCATCGATAAGTGCCTTGGTCGAAACACTCGTAGCCATCATCTTTACCTTAAAAAAAAAACGCGAAAACTGCAGACTTTAAGACTTTAAAATACAGCTTTGGCAGGATTCCCCCCATAGCATATTACGTGCATTTGCTGTAGCTAATGAGCGATGAATAAAAATGCAAAATTCTTTCAATTTTGAAAGCAGGGATGAGTTTCCACTGAATTTTTAATTTATTATAATATTTTGCAAGATGGGGGCTTATCTTGCTAAAGAGGCTTCAAACGCCTCTTTCTCTAAAGCTGACTCATGTTTTTTGTTACAAGACGAACACTTAGATCGGTTGAGAATTTGATGCTTATCAAGGATAGAATATATTACACGCTTTGTGAGGTGTCTCTGAAGCTCCTTTTTATCGGTTGCAAAGATTTAGATAAAACGAGTGCACCGCAAACCTTCAGTGATGAGTGTCACAATATGGTAGTTTTCGTATGCATGGATCGAATTATTAAAAGTTTTTTGCTTAAGTCTTTTTTTTTATTGATTTACTTAATCACACACATATATGTATGAAAGTGAGGCAAGTCGACTTTCGAAAAAGAAAAATGAAGACAATAAATGTTATATACCCGCAAGCAATTTACAGACAAACAAATTTAGATTCCCTAATATTTGTGCGGAGGTGGAAGTCCATCTCATTCAATTGGTATTCGATAATAAATAAATGCCGAACTGGCTAAAAAATGTTTGCGGAACGACAGACATTTATTTTTTTGGCTGTAAATATATTTGCATTCTCCCTTGATCAAGGCTTGTACAATTTTCATAAAAATCAAGTAAATTAAAAGTATTTTCGGGGCTGAAACTATGGACAATAAAGTGACATTGTTACCGAATACCAGATCAAATTGAAAAGTATGTCTATTCGTGCTTACCAAGAGTTAGCTGAAATGCATATCTTTAAATATCTCGGACTAACAAAAACTGGACGTGTTCCACTGTCGAAACAATTAGCCCATGTAAAGACCATGGATTCGGCTGAATTACATAATAATATTTATGATTAATTAGGTAATTAGGTAATGAAAACTAAAGTAGAAAAAAGGAACTTAAAATTGCCAAACTTATAAAATAATAAATACATAAGAATGAGGGAGAATGCAAGAAGAAAGGCGTATATATATATATTTGGACCGAAAACACCTTCAACAGCCGTTACATTGTATATTGACTAAGAGAGTAGCATGTGTGTGTGTGAGTAAATCAATGCAAACATGCGATATTGCGCAGTTGATTGGCGGCTGACTAATTTCGACGGAGTCATTTTTACAGAGTGACATGCTTGTAACGGTAGATTATATTCGTCACAAGTAAGGCAGGATGAAGAAGTGTTTAGCTGCAGGCGGATTTAAAACCGGCGGAACACATATCAATATTAGATGGTCGTGGTTAAATCTTTTATATCCCTCATCACTATCATGAGGAAAGGGAAAAGAATACGATTTTAATAGTCTACAATATTAAGTGGGCGTGACATCTGCCGTAATATGCAATTAGTGTGCAACCAACCCACCTTTCTCTTCCTTTCTTCTCGATCTCAACCATTTTCAAAACCTACCCGCCTGCAAGAACTTCCAAGGTTTTTGTCCACCGAAACAAGGACTAAAAGCAGAAGCCCAGTTCCCAGTTTAAACAGAACTCGGCTCCGGATGATGTAAAGTGCCTTTTGCGCAATTTCTTCCCTGGTAGAGAATTCCTACAACCGCATGCTTATTGACAGACGTCAATAATGGACGTTCGGCCAGCTACGATCGAAATGTGCGGTTTCTCTTATGATCGCATTTTTAACAACCATTCCCTGTTTGAATAAATTTTCGTTTTTCGTTTTTCGTTTTTCGTTTCTCTTCATTATTTCTCTACATATTGTTGTTGATAGATGGCGTTAAAAATGTCTGAATTGGCAGTAAACCTTTTAAGCTCAAGTGCTTGGAATTCTTATCACCTGTCAGCGAAGTGTGTTGTGCCTTACGGCATTCATTATACATTATGTATATACGTACTATATATGCCATTTGAGTGTGTGTATGTGTGTTGTAGCTTGCATAAGCATCTTTACGTGCCGTGGTGACGGACGGCACGTGGCAGTCTATGCTTGCGACAGGAAATGATTGCTCTTTATTTGTTTGTGTATGTTTTAAATAAAAAATTATTGCGTTCGCTATTCTATAGATTTTTAAATTTATTTTTATTTGTTACAATAGCATGCATCTCGTGTCTTGCTCGAAATCCAATCCAAATATTTGCTAACACGCGTATAAACGCCGGGAGTGTTTGGTGCGGCGCAACCGAAACCATAAGAAACGATACCGGCTAAGCGGAAAACGGTTGAGCCGTCTCGCACTATTAGAGGGCCGCCACTATCACCCTAGAACATACTTGAAATATAAGCAAGCGATGGTAGGATATATAGGGGAAATAGGGGGATAAACGAACGAACCTGACAGGCATCTTTGCCACCTTTTGGGTAACCAGCACATAGCATTGTCTCGACGATCATATCTCGGTAGGAAGTAGATCGGCATTGACTGTTAGTGATAATTGGTACCGCAACTTCTTGCAGGTAACTAGAAGGTAGTCCGTCCTCGGAGTTTAAGCCCCAACCAGCAACAATTCCCTAAAATTTTTATTACAATTTCGAGTATGAAATGATCGAAATGATCTCATTTGTGATTAAAAAACCTGTCTGAAGTCGAAATTCTGCTCCGCACTGGTAGGCAAGCAAGCTGGTCTCAGTTGCTTTTTGAAGAGCAACGGCGTCTCCAATTTTAATAGTGCTATGTCATTCTGTAAAGTGGAGTGACTGAAGCCGCGATGTACGTGAACAGATGAAATTCGTCGTAGTATGCCTTCTTCTCGAGAATTTTTATCCAATTGCAATAAACGTATAGCAAGGCTCTTTTTCGACGTAATGCAATGCGCTGCAGTCAAGACGTAACGATCATTAATTAAAGTGCCGGCACAAAATTGAAAGAGCTCTTTCACTACTTGAGCTGTCCATGGGTACTTATTGGTGCGCACTTTATCGCCGCCCACTATACGATTCACGTTAGGAATGCCGCAAGCTTTTTATAAAGTAAAGAAAAGGCCAGAAAAAGAAAAGGGCAAAAGCCACGTAATTCTGTTGTCAAGATAAGTAAAAACTGTGTTTACCGCATTCCGCGCATTTGTTGCCTACGAAACTGCCATTTCCAAGCTCATCGTTCGTTGGCGCTTTCCCTAAGAGATGGCTTACAAGTTGTTGTTTATGCATTTTGTTTTGCGGTAAAACTGTTGTAGCATTCGCCCCCACAATGCGTGCCGGTGGCTTGCCGTACTGATAACCTTGAAACTATTATATACTTTTTAAAATCCTTTCTTCTTAATTAGCACAACTCACAACTCATTTACCGTTGCATCTTTTAGGCAATTAAACGGTGCAAAATGTATAAATATTAGAATGGAAAGAATGCGGAGATGTGCCGTCATCTTCTGTAGTTAAATACACCGTTTAAGACAATTTCGCGCAAGTTGTTTACACATTTATAATTTGACCGCTACTGAGAAAGAAAACCTTTCCACATTCGGTTCTTATACTAATACTTACATGAACCGATTAAAAATTAAAAATTTCACAAACTGAAAGAACATCGGAGATGACTTCACATTTGAAAGTAAAATATTCGTCTTGTGTTCTTTCTTTGTTCGAAACGCTCGAAGATATTAAATATGTATCTTTGCTATCTATCGTAAAATCTTTTTGTTCGATTTTTATAGTCTGCTCGTCGTCGTCGTCGTCGTCGTCGTGTATTTATTGTAGGTTGCTTTTGTTTGACTTCTTTAAAAATTTATACCTTTTTATGGTATAGTTTTTTTTTATTCTTAAGCAAAGCACTGGTTCATTAAACCAAAACGCCCCGTGATTTGATGATCTAAATAGCAGATTGTGCAAATACATGAGCAATAAAATCTTTATTCATATCATTAATTTGAAGCCGGTCGGGTAATCTATCAAAACTGCTAAGACATTTGCTTTCTCCTCCCTACGCTATTGTTGTTGCGGATTGTAAAAGATTAAAACAAAACAAAAACGAGGCAAAAATTTTATAAATAATTTGGCCATAATTTAGGGCGAGGCGAGCTCTCTCAACCCGACAACAGATCCGATCCGAATTTGTCGCACATTAAATTCCGCACGACTCGAACACGACTCGGATGAAAAATGTTAAAGAATTAGTTAAACAGTGCCCTGCCTGTGATTCGAAATGCTATTGAGGGGCAGCGCGTCAAACAATCTCAGAAAATTTATTCGCCTCCCGTCGATTGTCTAACTAGATCGAAAACAGTGTAGTCCTATCTCTTTGTGTCTTCTCCTTCTCCTTCTCCTTCTTCGTTTCTTTTCCTTCTTTGTTTCTTCTTCTTCTTTTCTCATTTGTCAATTGAATAGTTCTTCGGCAGATTTTGTTGCCTTTCGCAAGCGACCAATAAACTTTCTGGCTTAATGAAAAGTAAAAATCAAGTTTTTTTAGCCAGTGTAAGTAAATGTGGACCGTTTTCACTTATTTCGCTCTTAAGGTAAAAAAAAGAAAACAAAAATGATATTGGACTGTGGACGTACAATACTTTTTATACCCGCCATTTGTTCACTAAGAAAAGGAAAACGTAAAACAAAAAAAACAATTTCGATACTCTGTTATATTAAATGGGTGTGGCGGAGTTTTTCAATTTCTATAAAGGTAATGTAGGATCACCAAAGATCCATCGAAGAGACGTGGAAACGTATATCGCTATCTTTATATTATATTACGAGTAATAAGCGAAGGCGTTCTCGGTTGACTTTCTACTTGGGGCGTGCCCTTCCACCTAAGCGGACTCAGTGCACTGTTTACTGAGTCTCGGAAGCTTCTATCTGCACGTTGCAGACGCACTTGAACACTTTAATATCTGATAATATTGGGTGGGCTTGGACGGCTTTTTTCCACTCCAGTGGAAGTTCATTTTGCTGTTGCTTTTGAAACTGAGATGTTCTTCAGGGTATGTTGCAATGTATGCTCAGCCAGTGTCTTATGAATTATTTGAAAAGAAAAAAAAAAACTAAATAAAAATTGACGGAGAAAAAAGAGAAGAAAAGCATATACACAACTAGAACAGAGGCACACCCGCAACCACTAAATGGAACCGCCATTACGAAAACGCTTCCAACAATAACCGGCGCAGTTCGGACGAGCAATGAGCCACGAGATCGCGAGTTTTCAGTCTGATGATGAAATGTGATCTCATATAGTGAAGATTGCGCAGAAAATCTTCGCAGTACTAATATGGAATGCGCTTATGTTCGCCGCTGTTATGAGCCGACACTCCGTACCGGTTTTTCTTACTATTAAAACTTATTACAATCGATGACTTACTGAGCTGACTGTCCGAGCTAGCAGGATTTCTATTCTGTCTAAGAGATGGGAGCGAGGGAGCGAGGGAGCGAGGGAGCGAGTGAGTAGTGGTGGACAATGACTTGAATTAATTGTTTTTTGCATTTCTCTTGAAATTTCTGTACCCGAGAAAAGCGAACAACGACAAAGAATGGAATCAACTCGAACTCGTGACAAATTTTATTAGATATCTTAAAAAATATTGAACTGACTACTACTACTACTGGAGAGAAAATTATAGGCGT
This sequence comes from Glossina austeni, assembly GCA_000688735.1. Classification (NCBI taxonomy): domain Eukaryota; kingdom Metazoa; phylum Arthropoda; class Insecta; order Diptera; family Glossinidae; genus Glossina; species Glossina austeni. The sequence continues at coordinate 207,214 of KK502539.1, read as the reverse complement.
TTAGGTCCAGGTCCATGTCCAGGTTTTTCGGTATCGAACTATGTGAATACATAGAAAAAATATGAAATGGCACATAAATGGCGTCCCACACGAATTATAAAGGATTGCTTGGTGCCAAAAATTTGTCGAATCCTGCCTTCCTATGATAGTTTAAGGAATAAGGAATAAAAGTAAGCGCTTTAGAAGAAAGGGAGAATGAAAGGGTGAAAGGGCGCAAGAAAGTGACGGGAGAAGGGAACAAGAATAAGGCGTAAATATTACGCGTTCTTGTGCACCTGCTGTGTTGCTTTGTGTTGCGAGTAAAAGACTTTTTGCCACTTAAGAGTTGTAAGAGCTGATTTTCCTTCCCTTCTAGTAAAATCAGGCAACGTCAATAGCAATAGCAATAGCGTGTCCACAATTCCGTGACAAAGCGTAAGACATTTCCGCGCCTTAACAAATTGTTCAAGCTTGAGACTTTTGTTCTGTGTCGTCATATGAGCTTAGGCTCTTGTAATATTTACAGGTACAGATCGATTCTGTCAAAGGTTGTCTTTACCGCCTTCTTAGATTTTAGATCGAATGCCGAGCACATATCATAACCTCTTGCGTAAAGCTAGCCATGTATATATGTGCATGGGTACAATCCATTGCGCAGGCTATAGGTTTCCTCAGAATGCTTCAAACTTCAAACCGGATACGATCCTAGCATGCATCCTCTAGCTACGATAAATTGCGGTTGCGAGTGCAGTATCTATCTATCCGTCTTTTTAGAAATCCTCTTCATTTCGGACGTGTGAAGCACATTATCTACACCGATCGTCCCTTTCCTTGGGCGCAGAAAAGAAAGAACATAATTAAGTCCATCCATTGTATGTCTTGTTCTTTTGAATGTTCTTGAAGCTCTCAGCAAAAGTAAAGGTTAGCAAGCACCCTTAAAAGTTAACGATTCAATTTACCGTCTCATTCCCTTGGTCTGGATCCACTTTCGAAGTGGACAATGGATGACAATGGATGAATGATGAAAGCATATGCGGGGGGAATAAGGGCCGCTGTAGTAGGTATAACTTCCGCATTTAGTGCAATTGAAAATAATTTTACGAAAAGTCAATGCCAAGTAGGAGAATAGTCGGCAAGCTTTATATAGTTGCAGCACTGCAAGGTCAGTACATGTTTATAATTTGCTTCCCGTTTTTTATCCAATTCTCTCGTTAATCTCGATCGATCGATAATTATCAATAACTGCTTAACTGTCATACGGCATAAGAGAGATGTCTAAAGCACTGGGTCTTAGTATTTCATTAAAGTTAATTTTTTTATTATTGTTATGAGACGATGCTTAACAAATTATATTTCAGCTTTTCCCAAAAATTTATGCTATTCGTATAATTTACACTTCTTCGCTTATCCGCGAATCTTACGCATTCGTGCAACGATAATTATCTAAACATGTTCTCTGTTATTGTCGTTAAGTAAGAAATGCGACTAATTTGTATTTTGAAAAGTATTTGTCACTTTTTACCGCCTCGGTGCTACAAACAGCATAATGTGAAGGTGTGTGCTTAAAAAAAAAAAAGAAAAGAAAAAAATGTAAGCCCTCCGTCAAATAAATGAACAAAAAAAATCACCTCAAAAAAATGGCACTCAATGCAAAGCATTAATATAAACGTCTATGAAGCAAATCTTTGCCGAAATCTGACACAAACGAGCAGATGCACACACGCAAAGTAACCACAATTCGCAAAAGTGAAAACCAGTAAGGAGATCTCTTAGCTTTGTTTTTTACAAAATTAAAACAAAAAAAAAAAAAGAATAAATTTCCTCTGGATTTGTTTTTTTTTTTTTACATACGACAGGTAGTTGTCTGGCAGTCAACCTTAACGGAGGAACATGTTTCAAACGCACTCTTAGAGACAAGAAAGTTGTAAAAATTGCAAAATTTTTAATTAGGAATAATTTTTTAGTTAGTTAGTTTTTCGTTTAAAAGGAGGAGATTTATGTACATCCGGTCACCGTGTGCCAATAGACTACGATTTTAGTACCGGTGATTATTGTCTACGGGCGCTGAGATATAATTTGCACCATGTCCGCCTTCTAAGCTTCGGGCAACACACTTCCAAAATTTGTGCCAAATTTGTAGCTGATGCGCTTATTGGTTGCAACCGCGGGTTTGTTTACCACAAATATGACATAGATGGACAGAGGGACATGCTTAAATCGATTCAGAATGTGATACTGATCAAAAATATATAATATATTTTATGCGGTGTTGTGTAAACATTTAACGTAGTTAATATACGCTCGTCCTTCCCGCCTTCGATGATTTATATAATTAGGAGCTTTTCTGATACATTCGCTGTATATCCGCTGATCATGATTTCTTTCGAGTCCCCTTTTTTGAGTAGTCGAGGAATTGAAGAAAGAAAGTATGCAGTGAATGGATGCATTAGCGGGGAAAAGCCGGTGGGATTATGTCCTTTGTCAGATAATTCGTAGCTCTATTGGCTAAGAGATTCAAAATTGCATGTTTCATTGAAAGCCCCTATATGCGATACGATACATAAATATAATATATAACAACAATGGATCGAAAAAGTCGATAAACTTTTAAACCAATAAATGGAACGCGCAGTAAAACAATAAAAATTAATGTTGATAAGACTTTTTTAAATAAATTGTTTCTTTATTGAATTTTTGTTCAATAAACTAGTTTTGGACTTTGTCGTATGGATTCCGGTGTATATTCGCTGTGGGGCGGTGTAACAACGTTTATATTCCTATTTCTATTTCTATTTTCATTTTAACTTTGTTTTTTTTTCATAATAAAAGAATTATCTTGTTTTACAGCGGCAAAATTAACGCCAATGTTTTAAACTTTAACTGCTTAACTGTTTTTTTTTTTTTTTTTTTTAACGTGTTTCTTAAAAGCTTGTTTGCTGACAATCACTTTGTCGTTGACACACATACCATACGATGCTAGTTTATGCTTATAACAAGTTAATGGTACCCTGCTTCCTCCCTCCGCCCACCTAAAAAGAACAAGAGACTACCCCCTCTTCGGTGTCAGTGCAAAATGAAAAATTGATATTTGATATTGCGGTTAACCATGAGCTAAAACAAATTTACAAAAGTATTGAAGACACAGAACAAAAGACACAAAAGAGACAAGACATATCGAAAACTTTGCGTACAACTATGTTATGATATTTTCTCTTACAATCTAATAATATCGAGACTCAGGTAAACTGAAAATTTTACGCATACACACGCATGCAAAAAAAAAAAAAAATGATTAATAATCAATTCAATCAATTTATCAAAATCAATAATTTTGCTTTCTAAAGGGATAAGGTGCCATTCATCAAAACTGATTCGATTATCTCTTTTTTTAACTTAGAAACAAAAAAAAAGGAAAATAAATTTAATACGCTTATTACCGTTTTATTTAGTTATGCTTTCAAAAAGAAATTTCTCATTATATGGAGTAAATTCTCTGTTGTAAGTAATAATTTAATTTAAATTAATTTAATTTATATTAAAAAAACGAATTTATTGTAAAGATTTCAAAGGTTAATAATAATAATAATAATAATAATAATAATAATAATAATAATAATAATAATAATAATAATAGTATTAACACTTGTTATATATATAAAAGATCATAAACAATTTTTGATAACATCAATTAAACATGTGCCCAAAATGTAACAACAAACACGCACGGTGCCAGCTTTATAAAAACGAAATACTTTTACAAAAATAGTGGTTTTTTCGAACAGGGTTGTTATTCACAAAAATGCATTGTTCCTTGCATTCGGGCGAGAATAGAGTGAGACCGCCATTATTCGCTAATATGGTGATCGTTGATTTGTTTATTAACAATTTTAATAATTAAAAAGCTCATTTAAGTAAATTACTTTCCTTCATTCGCTCTTGTTTTGTTCTTCTCTTCTTACAGTTTATATGGCACATAGGTGGAAGTTTTTTTAATTCAGCGACATCTGTATGTTCATTGGCAACTTAAGTTAACCTTAATACGGTTGCTGGCTTGACTAAACGCAGTTAAACGCCATGGCTGAATTTGTAACTGTCGTCGAAGTCGATAATCTTTCAAACAAAAGCAACGACAAATTATGTGAAAAGTTAACGACAACAACAACCGCCGCACTATCGACTCAAAATTCTACATTTGTTACTGTATTATCGATTAACAATCCTGCCAGCCATCGGCAACACAAACAAGGTTTAGACAATAACCACGAGCATAAAAGTGAAAAAGAAGAAGAAGTGGAAACAGTCGTTGTATATCGTTTACCAGGTGAACGTTTAGGCTTCGGTTTAAAATTTCAAGGTGGCACAAAAAATTTAGAAAAGGTGCAAAAGTTATTTATACAATCATGTGCTAAGGATAGTCCAGCATCAAAAGTTGCCACATCTTGGGGTGTATTAAGAGAAGGCGATGAAATCATCAACATCGATAATCGTTCGGTCTGTGACATGACACGCATTGAATGCGTGAAGTGTTTAAAAGATAATGTGGCCATAAAGTTGCTGGTACGTAATGGTAAAGGTCAGAAGCCTCCAGGTGTCGAAGAAGAATTAGACAATGGATGTACAAGTACTTCAGCGAAATCCCATAATTTAGGCAAAGCAAGTCTGCAAATGCGTGTCGCACCGCCCCCTCCTCCACCAATACCACCTAGAAAGTTAATTAAAAAACTTAAAGCCTCAAGAGATATACAAGCTGTAGATGTACCCAATAATAGAAATGCTCAACCTGATTCTCCCGAAGGCGGTATATCATTATGTAGTGAGAAGTCTTTTACACCACCGCCCGACGCAGAATATTACGTAAATTTGTTTGCTGACTCGATCAATTCTCATCATTCGGTTCATCAATCAGTGCTGCGCAATGCCACCAATGAATCGGAATCGGATGATACTGCCAGCACTATTTCCACAGTAATTGACCGCTTTTCTATGAACTCAAATTCCTCAGAATCGGATTTATCAAGTTTCGCTTCATTAACAAACGGACCGGCGGTGGTGATCAATAAGTCGGAATTGGCCAAGGTATTGAAACCTTTCACTTTACTCGAAAATGATTTTGACGTGCAGTCTAACAATCATTCCTTGGAAGAATGCTTTAAAGAAGTAATAACACCCCAGGCCGAAGAAATATTATTATCTTCTATTACACTTGTATCGGGCAATAATTATGAAAACTTGGAATTCAAGTCGGAAAAAATAAATACCTATGAAAATATAATTGATTTAAAAATGCAAGATAAAAACGAGAACAAGTCAAGCGAACAAGCAGAGGCTGATGTCAAAATTTCCACACCTACCCCCAAGCCCAGACAGATGACAACACCCATAGAACCGAAGAAACGATCTATAATTCCGATGCCAAGGAAATTCAATGCAAGTTTTAAAATGGCTATAGAAGTCCCGCCACCAAAAATACCTGACAGTGCAATAGTTAATGCATCAATCACTCCATTAAATGATTCTTTGACTTCGAGTAGGGATTTTGTAACAAAAATACCAAAAGCCATAAATTCGCCAAAGTTTTTGGAACGATCCAAGACAGAAAGTGAGATAAAACTAAAGACGGAAAGTAAGCTTGAAAAGGTCAAACTTCAAACGTCCAGTTTTATCGAGAGAGAATCAATATGTCAGAGTAAGTTAGCATCCCCGAATAAGTCTCGCATACCTGTAATATTGATCGCGAAAAAATCATGGGAAAGTGATCTCATTAATGAAAAAAGATCGTGTAAAACATCTTCTACAAATATACCGCGCTTGTTGACCAAGCAGAAATCAGAAACCGATCTTAAATTGGGTTACTATCAAAGCAAATCGAAGGAATCTAGTCCCGTAATTGCTTCTAAACTGCCTTTGCAGCGAGCTGCCTCAGCAGAGTCCAAATGTAAGAGCCCCGAGCGCACGGGTATACCGATTCTAAGCCAGAATAGCAATTTGAAAGCTATGTCGTCGTCATCCTCCGAATCTTTAAATTCTGCTGCGTCTGGTAACAAAATTAGGGGCCCTAAGCCCAAACCACCAGAGAGAGTGCAATCATTACAGAAAACACAAATACCAAAACCTGCTATTACATCAATCGGCGACGAGAACGTGACCACTGTGACCGTAGTCGATAGAACGGCTTTGAACGGCGTTCCTGTCGTTGACACGCCTGCTATGCAAACGTTTAAACAACATCCAGGAACTGTAAATCCAACGCAAATCAGCGAACAGCCAATAATTTCAGTTAATCCGAATCGGGAAATACGTTTTAAAATACAAACCTACGAAAGTAAAAGTCAGGCGGATTTTTTAAGTGCCTCAAATGTTTTCAAAAGTAACGAGGAAATGCCCAGTTTGTTCGAATTAGTGCGCCGCAATAGCCCGGCTTCACAGCGCCGAGAGGACAATGACAGCCGAGATTTGAAGCCAGCATCTCCTGAGAGTGTTGACGAAGAGCAAGCAAATAGAAATGATGATTTAGAGTGTACGACACCTCCTCTGCTGGTGGTGGGTAAATGTAAGAAAATCGAAGAATCCAATACTCCTCTGTATTACTCTAGTTCAAGTAGCGAAGATGAGGAGCCAATAGAAACCAATGATTTCGATGAGGACAAAGACTATGTTTGCGAGGATGGTGAAAAATTGGGACCACCAGAACTGATTAATGGGCCTGGACCTTCCGAGGCCTATTTTAATTTGTATTGGCACACAAATATGTTGCCAACTATTGGCGAAGTGGAAGAGGAAAATTCCTCCCTTGAACATCAGTCTTTAACTAATGGGTAAGCAATGAAAAATTGAAGTGAAGTTGACAATATTCCTCGTGGCAGATAGGAACAAGAAAAAATTATAGTCAGTTGCTTTGGACGAAAAACAAATGTTTGCATACCCGCCACTAGCTTATACACTAACTTCACATAGGAGTTTTACGAAATCCGAAAAAGTTTTACGAAAAATTTAAGATCGAATTTAAAGCTTTAAGCAAAATTTAGGGGCTACGACTTAATTAAGTAGAAAAAATAAGCATTTTTTTTTTAACCATAAACCGATTTATCGGATATGGGTTTGCCAACCTAACATGGTGACAGCGATAAAATATCCCGAAAACAATTTTCCCTTCCACGCTCATATAGAACACATTTTTGGGAATCTGCAGTATTCATGTCTGTGTGTTACAAATACATTTGCCAGCAAGCATTCATATAGTCCAAGAACAGGTGGCCAGTTATCTCAGATAGGGATAAGTAACTGATAACTGATTAAAAAATGGGTGAATTAGAGAAAGGGGGCGAGACGAGCGGGGAAAAAAGAGAGAGGATGAGAGAAGAAACGAAAGAGTTGATAAGATATCGAAGCAAAATTTTAAAAGAAAAGGGAAAGTCGGTGTGGGAAGAAATCCAGATAAGAAAATGAGCGAAATATTTCGAATACTCAAGTGAGCTATAAAATCAGCAAATGAGTTTAATTTAATTGCTATGGAATTTGTTTACTAAATTAAACAAACTAAGTTCAGAACTAGATTTGCCAGGCAGATGGCTCCCACCTTGCTTGTGGGCGAGAGCATTTGTTAAGTTTCAGCCTTTTCGGGTAAAAGTACATAACCGTATAAATTATGCCGATCAAGTACATAAAATACCTTTCTGTAGCTTTAAAGAGGACAAGAGGACATTGTGCAAAAGAAGAAAAAATAAAAGCGGAAAACGTTACTTTGATTGCTTAATACGAAGGATAAAGCTGTTGACTCTTGATGCGTTTTATTTTCGTTTCGAATATTTCGACTAAAAAGCAAGTCTTTTTTTTTGAAAGAAGAAATGCCTCCATAGACGTTATAAGCTCTTGGTTGTGTTGTAGGTATAAGCGTGTGCGGACTTGGCTTTCAGATCTTCACTGAAGACACACATCTAGACCATATTTTGTACGAAGCATCCAAGAAAAATCAAAAGGTTTTTTTTTTTTGCCATCTGTGGGAAGGTCAGGCAAATTTTTAACCCTATATCCTTCTATTTTGGTTCAAGTGATCGTCTTATGGACGAACGTTTGCGATTGCAAGGGGAGGAAAAAAGACTGTTTTTATTATTATTAAAATTTATTATTATATTGAAAAATGTATAATACCTCCTTCGCCCCCCGGAACGTGTATAAGACGAAGAAATACAGAATTTGAAAGCGTGTAGCTCACCTACCTTGCCTAGGGATGTTGTCCACCGCAACAAAGGGAAGAGATTATTGTTATTAGCTTCCTTTTATTCCAATCTACGGTTCATTGTTGCAAACATAAACTCACAGTTACACAGTTACAGAAATACCGAAAGTAAGGTAATTGGATTTGAAAATTAACAAAAAGACAATCAACAGAGAGTAGTAGTAGTGAACGACTGTTAAAAAAAAAAAAAAAAAAAAAAAAACAAATTTGCAAGTGTTTCTGTTCGCAAGATATCATACAAACGCGTTAGTATAGCTCTTTCCGACATTCGAGTGAGGTTATAAATTATAAAGTTTGCGCGTTCGATTTTGTCACGAGGTGATGATTATTCATATTATAACATAACTTAAAAAATTTAGCAAATTAATTATTGTTTTTAACTTTTACAGACCGAGAGTGATTGTGGACGATTTGAGTCATCCAAAATCGTTGAAAGCGCATGACATAAAAATGATTGAAGACGTAGTAACGCAACCATTAGTTCAAACTATATCGAAGGCTAAAAAGTCGATGGGCGTGCCAGTACTGCCCCCCACAGTGCCACAAACTGAATTGGAAAGGTTGAAAAAATCTCCGAAAGACATTGATAATGAAGACGTAAAAGAACCTAAAGCCGATAGTGAATTAAAAATAATTATTTTAGATACTTGCTCGGATAAGATAACAAAAACAAAAGATGATAACGAAAACGAAAACGAACAAACTGATGAGATGGTAGGGACACAAAATGCAATAACAACAACAGAAACAGAAACAGAAACAGAAACAGCAAAAGCAAATGCAATTGCAATCATCAAACCTGAAGAATCGAGTGCTGTTGAGGAAAAATTAACACAAGAAGAAAAATGTTGCGCTGAAAAAGTTTGTGTGTCCGCATACCAATTGTCAGATGAGTATTTCATCGCGTCAAAGGAAGTTGTGACAGAAGTGAAGAATGTGCATAACTCTCAATCAATAATAAAAAAAATCGAGCAAAGGGGCGTTGCCACTTGGACTACGAAAAACATGATTAGATCAGCTGGACCCTCTACTCAAATTACTGAAAATGCACGATCATTGGAATTATCCGGTTCTTTAGAAAAATTACCGCTAGACTTTGAAAAGTCGACGGAACCCGTTGCCTTCACTCTGCAGCCTTATGTCGATCGTGTTATTGGTGGCAACAACACGATAGTACCAGAACGGACTTGTGAAACGGATCAAAAGCAAGTTTATACAAAAATTTCCATCACGGATGCTACTAGTGAAGAAAATATAGAAAAATACGCAGAGATTGAAAAGGAAAACACCAAAGTACAGATGCTATTTAGTGAGCAAGAGGAGAATAATAAGGAGCTGATGAAACGAGATGAACGGCCGATAACTATTACCGCGCAAGCGGAAACAAGTCTATCGGAAGAGGCTTTTAATCCACCGGATAAACAAAATATTGTTGGAGGTATTTTGAACTTATCGGAGTGTGGTGACCAATTGCAAGCGACTGAGAACGAAGGCCTGGAGCTTGTAGAATGTGATCAGTATGTAGATGAATCCCATGAGGATTCGCAACAAGTTCCCAATAAAACCGATGACAGGATTGTATGTGGTGAGGAACCCACTCTGGTAAGAGACCTTAACGAAACTTCTAATGTCAAAAGCAGCGAAAAGCAAACAACGAAACGCCTAGAAACTACGAAAGATATATCAAAGAAAGGTCCGAAATTAGTTAAAAAAACTGAGGAAGAGAAACGCTTGGAAATGGAAGCGCAAAAATTAATTGAAAGCTATCAAAAAGTAAGAAAAGAAGCAGAAAAGTTATATCAAAACGAAATAAGAACTTTTCTAGATGAAGAAACGGGATTCGATTTGGGGGAAACAGGCAGAGAAGAATCCGGACAACGAGTAGATGGCAAGGAAAATGAAATTATTAAAATTATTGATGAGAGGATCGAGTCGATACATTCAAGAGCTGAGTACGATGACAAAGATGCTATAGATGAAAACTCTACCTCTCAAGTTCTTGATAAAGAAGGAGACAAAAAGAATTCAAATGACGATCAGGTGCAGGTAGAAAGTTCAACGGACGGAGGGCAAACAGCTTCTGAAAATATTTTTAATGAAGGAAATGAATGCTCGTATTTTTTGCACAAAAAAATGTTACCGCCTTCAGCGGCAGAAGAGGAAGTACATGAAGAGCTTAGCAAATCTCTGCATAAAACCGCTACTCGGATGGTTAAATCAAGGAAATCTGTAAAATCTGTCCCAACGGAGAGCTCAGACGAAGATATAGCAGTTGCTGTACTGCAAAATAGAACCAAACCAGCTATTAGGCCCAAGCCGCCCGTACCGCAAAAGCGTGAGACGCACAAGCCTGTACCTAAACGACGAGGTTCCTTGGATAATAATGAAAATGCGTGCAAATGCGATGGAAACAGCGCTACACCAAAACCGATGGAACGTATTATAGTTGGTGTTGAACACAATTTACTGTTGTCATCTGGCGAAGAGAAGGATGATAAATTAGACTTAATTTTGACTAGTGAAGATTTGTCCATAGCGAACATAACCACGTCCAATTCGTCACCTGAGGTTTTGGGGCCGACGTTAACACAAAAGTCTTCGGTTGAGTTGTTAGAAACAATTCATTTGCCTGACGCTATCAACGCAGATAAAAGCATTAATATGGGAGCCGTATCATGTTCACCTCCTATTGAGTCAGTGAAAAGCGTGGCCGAACCAAACGATATGGAAAGATGTAAAGCGGGAGAGAAAATGGATCATCATAAAGACGATATAGGCAAGAAGAAGAGCAAAGAGCTAGAGAGAAATATGCGAGGTAAGTAAGGATCAAATATGCCTTAAACTACCTTCAGTTATTACGCGCTCCATATCCATGTATCCAAAGGGTACATAAAGTTTATCATTCGTTTGCGCCTAGCAATTTGTAGCAATATTCAGGCGGGGGGGGGCAAAGGGGGGAATTTATTCATTTGTTTATTCATTTTTGATTTTTAACTTCTTGACAGCTGTTTCTTGACAGTGTTTTTGTTTTCTCATCGCTTTTCTTATACTTAATTAAGGTCTCATAGAGTGAAACGTTGCATTTTCAACTGGGATTAAGTTTAATATTACTTCGTGCCTGATGTGTGTTTGAGTATAGGTCGACAAAAGCAAAAGAGGCTACTTTAAAATCTAAACTAAAGCTATGTTACGTTTAGGAAGTTATCCTCCGGTATATAATAAAGCACTAATTCATTAACACTCTGCTGCAACCACCAATAGCAACGCCATCGTTGTCAAGGCAGTAAATTTCAATGATTTCAATTTCAGTTTTGCATGGGTGGTTGTGACAGTGGAGAAAAGGAAGAAGAAGGAGAATTGCTAAACTTAAATGAATTTCAGAACTTTGCGTATTTGCTATCGTTATGGTGTATGCGATGCTTAGCGTGCATAAAAAACGAATGAACCCTTGAGCCTAATAAGAGACAAAAGCAATTATGAAAACCTTGTCATGACCATTATTGACCATTTACGGTTAGCTCAATATGAGAGAAACTGTTTTTATTACAGCTATTGTTGTAGATATGGTAGTCGGCCTGGCATCCCTTGTGTATTGTCCATGCTTTTCTATTGTTGTAGCGTTACGCGCATTCATATAAAAATAAAAAAACAAATTCCCTAAACCCTTTGGTTGTGCACATTGCCCAACTCAAAATATATTTATATTTACGTCTGAGTGGCCGAAGGCAAAGCATCTCGACTAGCAATCGTCGTCAATAGTCGTGCGGCCGAATCTCAAGTGTGGTAGCGTTTTTAATAAGGCCGACAGCCTTAGAAGCTAGCGCTTTAAGACTTCAGTCTTAGAATTTACTTCTCTGGCTAAGTTAATAATAATTGTAATAATATTATATTTTATTTATTTTTTCTCTCTTCTTCTATCCGTTTTATACGTTTTTTGTTTAATATTATGTGGAGTGAATCCATGCTTGTATTGAATATTCGATTTTAAATAATGATTTATTTTTCAGTTAACTAATTTCGAGTATATTTGTATAATTTAGTGTCCCTATGTCATATATATATATACATATATATATATATATATATATATAATATACATATATATATATATATATATATATAAGATTTGTCAGAAACAAGATTTCTTTGCTATTTCGAATTGATATAAGCAATAGCTTCTGATTTTCTGCTGAAAATATCTTGCAGCCGACGGAAACTTTGCTTGAAAAGCACAATCGAGTCCATGTTTCAAGAGTCGAGGTTTCAAGAACTTTACTTCTCGAAAGCATTACTAATCACCCAAAGGCAAATCTTGCCGATGATCTTAATATAAAGTTTGTATACTGATGACCGAAGGTGCGTGAGAATCGTTGTTGCCATATTCAGCTATTTTGCCTTCATTATAATTAAGTATTCGAAATTCAATTTTTTTTTTTTAAACTTATTTGCAACTAATATACCTCGCATAACTCACTGTGTGTACATTAGTTATAAGTCATGTGCAGACAAAGACCTAAAGACTACTTAAGTAATCATGTTGCTCTATTACTAAGCACTGTAGTCATCGCCTGACAGCGTCAGCGACAGATGAGTTTATGTGTTAAAGAGTGAGGCTAATTTTCTATTAAAAACATCAAAGGTTCTGAAAGTAAGCGGTTATGCATTCCAGTATCGAGTTGAGCGTGTGATAAATAAACGTTCGGCCAAAGAGGTGGACGTATAAAATGGTTCCTACTCGATCTAGAAAACTGTCGTCGGAGAATTTCAAAAAAGCATGAACGAAAGGAGAAATGCGTTCTCTGAATTATCTCTGAATTATAGACAGAACACGTAATGCGGTTGACAATAATCTTAAGTCTATGCTATAGGACGGGCAGTCAGATATCGCCTCAATAAGTTAGTTAATATGCATTTCGCTTATATTGTATAATTTTCGGAGCGCAAGACATATGTGCCGTCAAAGTGCAGGCCAAGGTTATGTTCGTTATCAAGTAGTATCCCAAGACAAGACATCCAAGAGTCCAAAAAATCAAAAGGATTCTCACATAAGTTAATCGACAAGTTGGAGAAACCAGCTCGCAAAAAATTAAAAAGTGCAGCTAAACTCTTAGTTGTGTTGCTACGAAGCACATTCTTCAAAACCAAGGAGTTGAAAAGTGCTAAGGATTCGTTCATATCGGCTTCGAATGTATGAATACCATTCCGGTATCAGCTATAAAGCAGGAACATATCATCGGCATAGGCAAAAAATTGACTATCGTCGTTAAGCCAAACAAATCATTTACAAATAGATTGAATGGTAAGGGACCCAGAATGGAACCTTGTGGTACGCCAGATGTGGCACAGAGGTGGTTTAATGAGACCCCATAAGTTAACGGTCGCAACCAGAGAAATATAATTCATCACATAATTGAGCGATAAGTTTACAGTAGGGGACTCTATAAAATGCCTTTATTAGATGAAGAGAGACAAGAACAGAAATACTCCGGTTGTTCAGATTATTTCTAATTAATTTAGTGAGCGGAATCAACAGCAGCTTGAACGCAAACCGAATTGAATACTATGTAAAATATTACCGTTATAAAGGCGCGAATCAATTTGATCCCAACGGATGTGTCCAGTTATTTTAAAAACAATGGCCAGAATGCTAACCGGTCAAACCGGTCAAACATCGTAGTGCGCGTAAGACGAATTCGAGCTATTTTCCATCCCTTAGGAAATTTAGAACTCGTAATAGCAAGGCGGTAGTAGCAAGTACTAAACGTTTTGATATGTGAGGAAAGATCGCTACAAAGGTAGAGCAAATTTTACTAGGGAGAATATCCTTATCTACGCTTTAGAAAGAAAAACAATTATCTTTCTCAATAAAGTTATGAAAGTTAGCGGCGGTAACTCACGGACGTTTGATTGCTTTGTCAACTCTATCTCTCAACTCCATCCGCAATTGGTTAGAATTAGGTTCGATTCTTATCCTTTCTTCTCAAAGATGTCGGACGATCCAAGGCGATCCAAGGCGATCCAAGGGACATGGCATACAAAATCTCAGTTGAGAGAGACTAGCTGCAAGCTTTGTTACTAGGTAAAGATCTAAGATAATGTAAAGAATTCTATTCAGGACCTCAGAGAATTCTATTCAGGACCTCAGAGGACCTCTGAGAAAGTAATCAATAGGAGAAGTCGATTAATTTATTATCTTGACTTTGACACTTTATCCAATAACAAAAAGAGGAGTCTCAGGAACCCCCTCTTCCATAGCTCGAAATAAAATTTTTTAATTGATTTTACTGGAAATATATAGAGACACTAGTTCTTCTCATGGTCCTCATTTCTAGATGCTCTAGACCCCGGCAATGAGACGACAAGATTAAAGATAGATGCCCCTTAGTCAAGTTCCACTAATCAATAGCAAAAATATCAAGAGGACACCACCACCACCCGTTCACATCAAGTTTAGCAGATCTATTAGGCGGCCCAATACTTTGACAGTTCATGTCCAAAAAAAAGACTTTTGAAGACAATAAGCCGTAGATTCGCATTCAGTGGCATAACCAGAAAAGACAGACGAGAGATCTAAACGAATTATACGAAACAGGACTAAATGAATAATGAATAGACCAAAAATAGGATGTAAGTAAATTAACTGATTTGGATGATGTAAAATGTTTGGAAATGTAAAAGCACTGTAATCATTAAATATTATAGAGTACGCTTCAATATAACACAGGGGTACCACAGCAACTCCAATAAGTTCAAGAAAAAGCTAAGAGTCTCATAGAAAAACTATACATGACTGAATCGAACGTGTAATTAGTAATCCTTTTAAACTGTAAGCTGGCTTGAAAGACGAACTACGATCAGTCACGGTCGGCAAATGTTAAAGTTAGAAAATTTTAGATTTTGATATTGGAAACTTTGCATATGACTCTCTTTGAACCCAATCTGGCTAAAAAAATATTTTGGCACTCATCAGTCGTTGATGTAGAGTGTTTAAATGAGTGTAGCTAAGACTGAAGATTCACTCACTAATTGCGTGAGGAAATTTGTGGAAAACAAGTTCTAAGGTCGTAACAGCCATTTTCAAGGGCAATTGCCATACATTTGTAATCGATTTTCGATTCCGCTATTTCTCAAAGCTAAACCACTCTCAAGCTACATCTATATTTATTTGAAAGGATCTTGCTCTTGCAGGCGTTGAAATGAAAGCATTCGGAAAATGTAATCCAAGGGCACACCGGGAAGCGTTTATCGTGAGCCTTCGCCTTATTTTCCAATATGAGGTCAATACATGCAAAGTAATCGAAAGTAATCGAGATTGATTTTAAAAAATTCGCCACAGTCGAACGTAGCTTGTAATCATCACGCATCAAGCGCACGCATCCAGCTTAGTAAGCAACCAAACACAATGAGTGAACAACAGTCGCAACAGCAGTCGCAACAACAATGTTGCTTTTCATACGAATAAAATGACATTAAAATTTGAATTGTTTGTTGGTTGGTTTGGCAAACTGGCAATCAGTGTTTGCAGTAAATGCGGTTACTATGTGTAGGCATTCGTCCACACTAACTGAAATCGCAAATATCTATAACCACAACTTGAAATGATTTCGCAACTGGCTTTAGCTATTGTATTTTTTATTTTTTATTTTTTATTTTTTATTTTTTTTTATTTCTTTTTGATGTCTTGCATGATGGTTAAACAGGCATTTGTTGAGTTTTGTTGTTGGTTAACAAACTCTATGGCTTTGTTATTTTTTACCATTCGACGAAATCATGACATTCTAATACGGGGATACTTTTCCTAAAATCAAGAAACAAAGGAATAGAAGTTTTGTTCTTGAAAATATAGCTGTAAAATATGGGGACGTAAACGGGTTCCAGCAAAACATTGGATCTAGTCGGTGTTCGTTTTTAACCAACAAAAAAAAAAAGAAGAAGGTAACACTCTTACTTTGCGTGCTTTTTGATGCATGCGTGTGCTTTTCTATCAATTTTCTTTTCCTTTCTGCTTTTTTCCCTTTGTCATGCCCACATAGGCCATGCCATAGGATATGTACTTTTTGCATGTTAATGAGGCTAAAAAGCATTTGCTTGTTGCAATTTGCAGAGGTTTTGCATTCCAATTGCCGACGTTTAGTATTTAGTATTTATTATACTCTGAAGGAACGTTTTGAAACATCTAAACAATATTCAGTTCGTTATCGATCATCGATCGTGGCCGATAGATAATCTCTATTATGCAATTCTTCGATTGAAATGAATGTCAAGTGGAAAAAAAATTATTTAACACAACTCGTTTAGTTTTTCATTATTTCTCCGACTTAATTACACTTTAATATATTTTAGTAACCACATTTTTTTTTTTTTTTTTAAATTCCAACCACAATCAACAGACTGACACGTAATTTGAAAAGAAACAGCCTCCGTGTTTCGATTTTCATGATCTTGATCGTTGTCTTGCATGAATAAATTATTATTATGACCACAATCGTAACACATCGCAATCGAAATAAATAAATAAATCAATGCAGGGAATGGAACCAACCCGAATAGAATTCACTTGTTGAAAAGTGCAACAAAAAAAAAAAAAAAAAAAGTGAAAAAACAAAAGGAAAATTGAAACAGTATTCGCTTTGGCGCGAATCCTGGGTATTATCCATCACCATCGCACCAAAAATCGCAAAGACTCTCTCACTACTTGCACAACGCGTTAATGGACAGATAAGAGCTTTTTTTTTTTGCAGTCGTCTTTGGCTGAACGTACAAAGTCTATTTATTTATTTGTCTGTCTGCGCATTTTTGTGTTTAACCAAAAGGCCACACTATCCGGGACGTTTTTGTACTAATAGTGTTCGATTTGTTTTGAAAGTGACAATATCAGGAAGAATGCACTGTCAAGCAACGGGCGACTCTACGGACTAGGGGATGAGAATGCTGAATAAGCGTTCGTAGTCGAGTTGAAGGCATTTGGCAAATCTCTGTCGTATTCAGAGAACACTTGTCCTCACAGATGCCTATCCGTAAGCAAGGCGACAGACCATCGTCGCACGTGAGCACTTGAGTCCTTCGCTGCACGCAGATGAGCGTGTCCACATAGAATCTGCAAGCTGCAGTCCATGCATGCAATTATGTAGTTCTTTAGTATTGGTTGGATTTAAGCGATATAATTGATGCGCATACCGATGTAGTGAAGTATTTTCTGCAGCGCTTTACAAACCGGAGCCTTGATTGCTTCTTTCAACATCTCGAATACGCGGTTTTGTTTAACGAACATCATCATTTTGTGTTCTCATGTCCAAACGGTCGGCTCTTCTACGTTTACATCATCAAAGAAAATCGAGTTTTCGTTGTTTCTCCTAAGCGATACAAGACGTTCGTCGACGCAAATATCCGTCAGATATTTTCGTGGAGGTTTGGATTACGTATGTCAGTCATAATGCGGCCTTTATTTGGTAATTCAAATCAAAACGAACGATTGCCGGTGCTGCCATACGTAAGTGAATAATAGAGAGAGAGCGGCTATTAATAAACAAAGAGAAATGAAGACGAGAAACGATGGAAGAATAGAGTCTTGTCGTACTCTTGCACTTATAGGACCTTCGTTTAAGGCAAATCCATTGCAACACATGTCGCACGATTGTCTAACAAACTTATTGCGAAACGATGGAAGTTGTTATTCACACCAAAGGTAATTAGGGTGAAGGCAAAGGCCTGCCGCTGATGAAGTTACTAGTGGAGCGATTCTTGCGTGGTTGGTAATCGACTCTTGTTTCCGCAGCTTTAGCTATGGCATAAAAGGTTCCAATTGAGCGATGATTTCAACAATTGGTGGAGTTACCATTTTTGAGTATTGGTTGCTATTGCATTGACTATCTTTCAGCGATGTTCGACAATGTCAGCATGACGATGGCACTTGCTAAATACGTTATATAGCGATCTGGCGACTGTGGTAGCACACAGTAGTCTATCGTCAGCTGTCTCCTTCTTAGGCTACAGTTGTGAATCTAGAAGCTTATGTTCACGTCATAAATGGAAGGATATTATTTTATATATATATTTAATTTAATTCCAAATACATCGGACACGTTTCAAAATAAGAAGAATTTGAAAATTTTTGTAAACTTAAAATTTAGACATGTCGTGAACACCCTACAACATTTCTCAAGGACTACGGCTAAGACGCCATTCAGCCTCGGAGTACCGTTTGTATTGAGAACGATCAGAGGTTCTTGTTGTGTTTTGTTGCTATAAGAATTTTGATACGTAGCCGCTGCGATGGTGTACCTGATCGCTCCTCTTTATAGCTTACTTGCATAACAGATTGGTTGCGCCGTTTGAGCTGAGAGCTGAGCTTCAGTTACATTCTTTCTGGTCTTGACCACATCTTTGCAAGTCTGAAGGAATGACAAATCACATGACAATCTTCGGTGTCATTTCCTCAACGCCGGAATGCCTAAAGAAGTTGTTGGAGTTGTGCCTGTGCTATATTATTTGAAAATTTTACGTTTCGTGGGTAGAGGGGAAACATGACGAAGGCTAGTATACGAGAAGAATACGGAAATGGGACGTCAGCTTCAAGAGGCAAGATGTGCATGGATCTTGACTAGCTATTTTTCTGGATACAAAGAGTGTATGAAAAAGACTTAGAGAAGGGCGATGCCAGTACCTATTATGGACGTTAGAATTCGATCAGGGAACTTCAAATGCAACGCAGATATCGGGTTGGTGAACTTTATTCCTGGAGAGGTTAAGTGCGCACGTATATCTCAATGTCTCTGGGCGCAATTAAATTAGTGCCTATACGATAACGAATACTTCAGTCTAAAATTTGCGTGTATGTGCGTATACCGCGAGAAAGTTTCCTAGAAGTTCCGGTATATTGCGGTAGTCTATTCCGAACTTTTACGCCATACATGATGGGGTAGATCAAGCCGAACATTTCACGTTGGCGAAGCTATACTGAGTATATGTGCTGCAGTTTAGGCCAGATCAGTAAGTGTTATGCTTTAACCGATCAAACACTCATCATATTCTGCCGCTCCGCAATCAGCTCACTGCGCACTGAGCAATTGAGCTCACTGAAAACGGTTGGGATTTGGCAGCGGGATAAAGAGATAATTTATTATTTTTGTTGTTGCTATTGTTTTTACTATTGCTGTTATTTTTCGTGCTATTACCGTTGCTATGCATTTTGTCGCGGAGTTAACCAAAGAAATGCATTACGTAGACGAGATAATTTAGAATATTGAATAGTCGGGTGATAACGAGGTTCGGTAAAACGTTCTTTTAATTTCAAAAACCTTAATGCCCTTAGCATGTAAATTACTTTGACATTTACAAGCTGGAAACGTTCAATGTACGTTTGTATGTTAAGCTGCTTAAATGAGTGAAAAATATATGCCGTAAACAGTGGCACATATTTTGACATTTTGTATGCCCCTAAAGGATAACACATGCGACTACATGCATAGGCAAATACTTGTGAGTGAAATTTTATGTAAAAACTTTGCGTAAAAGTTAATGTAAATGTGAAACGATCCGCATAGTTGATGTGCATAGTTGTTGATGGATTTTTTCTTGTTAAACATAAACACCATTGACATTGACAGTAAGTGGGTTAAATACTTGTAGTTGTACATACAAATATACGTTCAAGACAGTTCTACTAAACAAATAAATTTTGCACTTTTTCTTTCTTAAGGAATTCATTTTAACTTTCGCTTTTACTATGCCTGACGACTTAGTTGGAATCAATTTTGAGAAATCTACTCTTATTCTTCTTTGCATAAATGATCCCCTAAATATTTGAGAACATACACGAGATAAGACCCCCGCGTTGCAGAAATACTTTCTGTTTGTCTGGCGGCAGGTACAACAATTAACTGTTGCTAAAAGGAAGGATTGAGGCCTCATCCAGTGAGATGAGAAGTACTCAAAGTCAACTGCTTGACGCAGTGAACGACGATGACAAATAAAAGAAAAATTATTCACACTTGAAATTACATCTGGGCTTCTCAAGTTTTATCCGATTGCTTTCAAACTTTAACTGCAGCTTTAAAATATTATCATTATCATTATCATTATCATTATCATTATCATTATTATTATTATTATTATTATTATTATTATTATCGTATATTATTATTCTCATGCCTTGTCTTAGCTCTTCACTAAACCTAATTCGGTTCATATTGATGTGTTTTGAGATTATATATTTTTTGTTTGTTTTGTTGTGTTTGTCAAATTTTGTGAATCTGTGTTATTTTGTATACGACATATAGTCCTTTATGTAGGTTTTACGCGTTCGTATTCAATTGAATCAAGCAAACTGCAATTAAAGTCTACTGTGGCATTTTCGGTGTGTGTGTGTGTGTGTGTGTGTGTGTGTGTGTGAGGAGTACCTTTAGTAGTATTACTTTTATTTTGAACACAATTACAATACGTGTCCACCTCATATAAATACAATTATTCTTTTCATTTGTTCAGTTGATATGCCTATGCCCTTGGCCCTGGTATTTGGGACTGAACGGTGTTGTTCTTTTCATTAAGTTGAAAATTTTTAAAATTGCGCAATGTACACACACACACACACACACACACACACACACA
>KK502539.1:174892-186221 GCA_000688735.1 Glossina austeni | reverse complement strand
TGGTACAAGAAGTGTGTGGGGGGGTAGTTCTTAGTACGTAAGCAGCATGGATGGCAAATCGTGCATGTTGCTACTAAGAACCAGCAGTATCTTTTGAAGATTTCCTACCTCCAGCTAGCTGAGCCAAAAAAAAAAAACACACACACACACACACGTTCACTTACAATTAATGTTATTTGAATTAGGAATATGAAAATTTTTTTTATCATTTGGCTGATAATAATTTTGTGTTTTCGAATATAATAGGATCGCTTAATAGCTCTCTAATTACTTTTAATTATCCTCCAATCGAAAAAAAACAATCAATCAATCAATCAATCATATCGCCTAATCGAAATTATCCCAAAACTTAAATGCTGCTGACAAGTTAAGTCATTATACTCAACTGAACAGACAGAGAGAGAGAGAGGAAGAAGAGAAGAGAAGAGAAGAGAAGAGGAGTTGGTTTTGGTTTCTCGTTAACAATTCTATGTGAATATTTAATATCTGTTCTTTTCTTTTCGCCATGAACATGTTCTTGGCTCTCGATTGGCATGAGCATGCCATTCTTCATTCTTTTATGCTAAAACTTGCAATAGTCTGTTAAAAATCACATGCAAACAAACATATCATAAATGTCAACAATAGTATAATGGCGAAGGCAAAAATAAATAAAAAAATCTACTAAGAATCGTGTACATACATACGGCGAATATGTATGCAAAATAAAATTATTTTATAACAGACTCAACTTTGTTGTTTGTCAACACATTAAAACAACACAAGCAACAACAGCCATAGCAGTAAGGAATACTGTGTAAGAATATACTGTGTGAAAGCAATTAAAGAACTCCAGGAGATGGGAGAGGTGACAGAGTAATAGCTTCTGTCTCTAATGGGCTTGCATGCATACGTCTATGTAATCGTGCGTGTGTGCTTGTGCCTCTGGTCTTTTCGAAAAGTAAAACTTGGAAATTTCATATTAGGTTCATGTATTTCGAAGCTAATTCCAAGTTAAAATGCATTAAAAAAATGAACGAAAAGTCGATATTAATATAACCAGGAAAGATCTTCGTTATAAACATGAACTTTCATCTTGTCACTGGCGAGAGTATTTTTTGTACGGAAATCCGAATGATTACTCGCATTATTTTTTTTTAATCAATTGCGGATCCAAAAAATGATACTCTCTCGATTGATATAATAATAGATAATAGAGTCGATCTCGAGCTCTTCAGAGTGTTGCATACATTCGCGCACATTATTTGTACATTTACCTGGCGTTCCCAACTGATGTAGGGTATAAAACGGGTTTGTCTACCCATTGTCTAACGTTTTTGAAACTCCTTTCCTATTCCAGTTCGAGTAAGAGCAAAAAAAAAACTTTTTTCCGTTAGTACGGATTTGTATAAAAAGCCGATATCGAACTTTTGTAAATCAGAGTTGAAATTGTTCGTACCATTTGTACTAGAAGATAGCATTAATGAATGCAAGTAACTCTTGCATTTCTGTGCTTATTCATGACAAATATTGCTGAAGATTGCTTTCACACACACATTTTTCTCGAAGTTAAGCTCATTCGTCATTTCTTTACGAGAAGCCGAAACAATTATTTATATGTAATAGTATGATGATGTGAGGTCCGAACTACTTCGTAGTCGTGAAGGATAAGTACAAATTTTTCAAGCAAATTTTCTCAATTTCTTAACTTCCATTACTCAGCCTTAAAACTTTGCTTCAATTTTCTTCAGAGCCTAAATCCTAATCGCAACGAAATGTAAATACTCGATTAACACGAGCTCTTCTCCCTTACACAGAACATTTTTTGAACAAAATTTGTGAACAATCGAAAAACCAGACAGTCCCATTCAAAAGAAGAAGGCTTCCGGTTAAGTAATAGTATTGCGGCATTCCGCTGCCTATATACCTTCTGCCTTCACCTAGAAAATGTTTCTTTACATAATGACAATAATTTTTGGTGTACTATCACGACGAATATCAAAACACTAAATTATTAAAGTATTAAGCGGATTAGTATAGGGTGAGTGGTGCTCGGCCTTGATCGACTTTAATGCTCTTACTTCTTTTAACCACATATTAGTCTTAAGGAAATGAGAAAATTTCTTTCGTTTAGCTTTATCTCGTTTAGGTCGCTTCGTTATTTCAATTTAAAATATTTCAAAATTAATTTTTGCTCACAAAAAAAAAAAAAAAAAAAAAACGAAAATCTTAAGAGAAAGTCTAGGTGGGCTTGTTATACCTACGAATGCGGAATTAGGTTACCCTAAATTTTTAATGCCAAAACGGTCGACAGAGGCTTTAGAATTAACTTTATTATTATTTATTATAGACTTAGCGATCATCATCGCAGCATTCCTACGTCGTTGATGCTCTCCGTATCTTAAAGCGTATATATAAAGTTAAAATTTTGTATATATGTTTCTAGGTTTACAAATCAAATTCAAAAGCGAACGTGATCGGTTCATAAGTAACGAAGAACTTCAAAATATTTTTATCAACCATTTAGAGCCCGTAAAAACATATATCGCTGTAGACGCTTTACAAATTGATTTTTTCCACATACCATAGCAATATTTGACAGTTAAGGACAATTAAGGGCTTGCTGCAAAAATAGTCAATTACCTTACGGGTAAGCTTCTTCACACAGAACGGCAAACATACGCCTTGTGTAAAACGTTCCTTATCAAGAATTTTTAATTCTTCTACGATTAAAAAAGTTATCTGAAAATGCAGCAAGAATGCTTTAAAGCGGAAGCTAGTCTTAAATATTTCCCCTTTTATTTATGTCACGGAAATCCGTTGTCGGAAAACGTTGTTTACTAATCCTGTTGTAAAAATCGGCAAATATTCGAAAGAGACATCATAACCTCAATTGAATGGATCTATATCCACAGGCTTGGCGTTCCTAAATGACAAAGACGTGACTATATTGAAAATGATTGCTATTGGCCTCGGTGATACGCCCTTAGCTAATAAAAAATATTTCCATTTTTGAAGATATCTTAAGGCTGGCAAAGTGGAAAATTTCTCCCCATTTCTTCGAATTTCTCACCGAGTATGATATAGAATTTTTATACGTCCTGCATTAAATTATTAATTATTATGATTATAATCTGCCCCCTTATGCGCTTAGTAGTCGTTTAGTTTAATCGTAAACTTATTTATATTTCGTTTTTCATAACAGTTTTTGTGTTTATCAAGAGAAGACTATAAAAATTTATTAATATTATGGCGGGCATTCGCTTATATAAAATATTCATTGCACTGCGCCTTGAAAAAAATGTTTAATTACAAAAAATGAATGAACAGAAAAAAGGAAGATAATTAATGAGATAAAGAGGTCTTTTAAGCAAACGATAAAATAAAAGCAAACATTTGCCTGCTAATGTGAATTCAATTTAATTTTATGTACGCGCGAGCATAAGCGCATGTATGGGCACATATATGTGCTTACCTTCGCCTCGGCTTTTAATGGCAATGAGATAATACTCAGTAATCATGGTTATTAGGAAAACTCATGTATGTTCCACATTTTTCCAGCGTATGGCAAAAAATAAAAGCAAAAACACCTTTATTGTGTCGTTCGAATTTATGATAATACGCTTATGTATTTATATATGTCGCTTTTGGGTTTTGTGAAAGTTTACACTTAGTTTTTTGTTTTTCTTCAAATCAATTAAAGTCTTCCCATGCATTTATATGCAATTAAAAGTCACAATAAATTTTTTTCCTTTCTTTCTTTTATCCTTTTTCTTTTTTTATATACATTAAAGAACATTTTCTTAACCTTAACTTTCGAAAATTGTTCGGTCCCCATCATCATCATCATCATCATCATCATCATCATCATCATCATCATTATCATCATTATCATCATCGGCAGCATCAATAACAGCACACAAGCGGTAATATCACTGTCGTTGCTATTATCATCGGTAGTGTATTTTCTTGCAAGTGCAGTTGTCATACACGATCATATATGTTTTTATGTGACTTTGCACGGCAATAGTCATTAAAAGGAAAACTCTTGGGCAGACTTCAAAAGTTACATTGGAATCATCTTTTCTTTCTTTTTTTTTTTTTTTCTTTTTGTCAATACGTTTATATAAAAACATTGTATTGGCGGTAGCAAAATCGAGCAAGAAAAGGGAAGAATGAAAAATGTAAGAATTATGGAGCACACATACGCAGCCACACAAGCACACACGCACACACAAAAAAGTTAACAGTGAAGTCAAGCGTAACTGCTGATGCATAGCACATCCAGAGCTGCAAGTTGCAAACTAATTATATATAAATGTCTTATATCTCTTAGGAGCAAAAGAACTTTCGCCTTTCTTTTCGCCTTTCGATTTTCTTGCCTTCTCCTCTACTATAAACTATAAACGGTACAAATGTAACCCTAATCTCATGTGTTTCGTGTGTGTCAAAGTCTTGGAGAATCTAGTAGAATTCTAGTAGAGTGTGTACTGTAACATCTCCGTACTACAAAATAGAAGGCATGTGTGTATTGACTTTGCATTTTGTCCTGATTGAAGTTTTGGCGCGGGAGCATGCACATAGTTAAAAAGAAAAATGCACGGACGGACAGACGAGCAGATAAACATTTACAATATATACACTCCGCAATACACTTCACGTCACAAATATTATGCGATATTCTAAGAAGTGTTGAGCTTAGTTATATGGACATATGGACATACAGGCAATGCATTTTAATTGCCAATGCTTTCGGGATTGAATTAAATGAACATAATTCATTTATAGGAAAGATGTTCAATCTTGTTAATATTGACTGTCGATATTGATTTGTGGAAGAAGAAAAAAGGAAGAAAAGGAATTGAAATTATAAAACAGCCAAAATTAAGCAATTGGAAGTTCTCTTTTTTTATTTTACGGTTGGTTATACACAAAATATTCGACTGAAAGGGTGGGATGATAATAGTCTGCAATACTTTTGCCGACACTTTTACTTTCTTTTCAATAAAATGAATATTATTATAATTTATCTCAAGATTTTATTGTCGAACGAATTTACAGTTTAAAATGTATTTTAAAATTAAAAGTAAATTTTTGGACACTTTTTTAAAGAAATGTCTTTTGCTTGTGTTCATGTTGTTGGGTCTATGGACTATGTGCTACTCATACGTGCCTGGCTTTATATGGTAATTCAAGAAAAAAAAGAAAAAAAAAAAAACAATTACTATTGCATTTTAATGAATTATCTACTTCAAGGATAGTTAGCAAAAAGGAAGAGGGAAAGAGTCAAACAAAGTGACGATGAAGGTTATAGCCCTGTAGGAGTAGGAATGAGAAGATAACGCATTGCCATGGGTTATTTTCACGCTCATTCACCGATTTAGTCATCGTTTTCTCAAGAAAATGAAAGCCCTTCTGAATACACTGATAGACGACACCGTTCCAGTTTCAAGTGAAATTTAATTAAAGGAATTTTGCCCTTAGCGCAGCGGGAAATTAATTGAAAATCAAAAGAGAGGGGACCAATTGTTATTTCTTAACCTCGAAGTAAGAAACCGGACTTAGACGTCTAACATGACTTTATTTCTGCTTTTACTTCTACATCTATAAAACGCACAGCGTGTCATGAATAAATATTCAATAATAAGTTCGTAATAGAATCAGAATAAAAAGAAGCGCGCCACAAAATATCATTTATGTTATCAGAAGTGAACGGAGGCTCCATTGAATGTTATTCGCGCTCTGTAAGCAAATATTATTACATGGCATCTTAATAACAGTCAATTCATTAAGCTCAGCCGTATAGTTACTTTATGTATGAAGAGCTATGCGCCGGTGCATGCAAACATCGACAACAACTCAATTTGCAATTTGTTATACTTACGCCGAATTTCTGTTTAAGTAGTTCGTTAAAGGTTTGGTTTTTTCAAGGTTTCTTAAGTCCATTCCACAAGTGAAGCTGATCCAATATAAGTGAACAGCCGAATTCAATTGGCTGCTAGAAGTAAACCTTATACAAATTGTTAGTTGAAAGCTAATAGGAAAAGTGTATAAAGAGAAGTGAAGAGAAAAAAAGGAGAAGAATAAAATTCAAATCATGTATAACAACTAAATAAGTGAAAAAAAAAAGCACAGACGCACATCCACAGCCGGTGCAGATTCGAGTTGTGACTGAACCGCTAGCTGAACCGCTAGCAGAAGCATATTCTCATTCTCATAAGGAGGCAAGAGGAGCAAGGGGCTCCCAATCCAAATTACTAAGCGTAAACAGCAAGGATATCTTTTGAATGGGTTCCATTGACACAACCGAGACATACTCAATTATTGGTCTGACTAAGCTCATGTATAGCCTTTTTGTAATGTAAGGATCATTAAGATCGTTGGACCGCTTCTTAATGAAACCTAGCGCGGACTGAGCTTTACTTAAAGAAAGCTCAATTTGCAAATTGGAACGTAATCTTTAATCGAATAGAATTTTTGTATCGATACACTAAACTACGTTTTCCAACATTTGTGAACCGATCATATACTCAGTATTGAATGAATTCCTCCTTAAGGAAGAAAGCTTCTTGGATTGTTTTAGATTTAATTTCATAAAATTTAATGCTGACCATGCAAACCAAGTTATTTAGATCAATTTGACGCTGATACGAATGCGATTCCAAGGAGAAGGACGAAAACAGTCAATCGTAACATCATTACGGTACATTAAGACATGACAGGATTTAATCATCGCGGGGAGTTCGTTGATGTATAGAATAAATACAAGGGGCCCTAAGTGGCTGCCTCGAGGGACAGGTGATGAAGTTAAACACTACCCGTTACGAAGATAGAGCTCATCCATTTCAATAAGTACAAAGGGAAGCCGGAGGTCTGGTGTTTGAAGATCAATAAGTTATCGTTAACTAAGTCGAACGCTTTCCTAAAGTCAGCCACTAGAAAAAGCCTTCAAAACTCAACAATTCGTTCAAACAACTTAGGTAAGACACTCACATGCCTTGGCAATGCCTCCATAGTGTTTAACGTAATGTCTGTTCCCACATTTTTGAAGTGGAAGAAGGAAGTTACTCGTCCAACACAGAGACTAATTAAAAGACTGATTAAAAATCTCTCAAATAACGCGACGCAGCACGTCAGAGCATGATTTGAGAATACATGATTAAATGCCGTCGGGCCCGTTAGGTGCCTCAAACTCAAAACATGTAAAATGTAATTTTCTGCAATGATCAAGTCAGCAATTAAAACCGAGTTTCAATTCGTCGAAGAGATTTGAGATTTCAATGTCACCGTAAGAGTAGGAGCTATTGAAAGAAACGGAGCGAGGGATATATACGCATTTTTCATTTGGAGTTGACAAACTTATAAAGATATTTAGGGTTACCAAGTAGTGAGGGTTTTATCAACTGAAGATATCTGCAATAAGTTCAGTGGTTGAGGTTATTCATATATTTTCTTACTTCAATTGTCGGTAAAAAAAAAAAAAAAAAAAAAATACTACGAAGAGCGCAAACGATCGATCTGACACAGAGACGTGTGAGAGTAAATCGTGTAAGAATACACGTTGCTGTTGATGTTGCTGTTATGATGTACTGCGCTCCCTGTATATAATTATTTTCTTCCTGGCTATACGCGAACCCACAATGTCTACGAGAGATTGATTATATATGGAGATGGGAGGAAGGAGCGAACAGTGTGTATAATAGTTGTATGTGCCGCCTCTCTGTTGATCTAATTGTTTCTTTTTAAAGGTTTTTTAAATGTATGGCATAGTAGCGGTACCAAATAGGGTAATACATCCGCAATTAACAAAAAAGTAAGATTTCTGCGCATATCTTGTTCAAGGTGGTTTCGTTTTAACACGACCATACTTTCTTGTTAAACTTCTAATTATGTTAGACGCTCATGTTGATGACGGCGGTTCTCGCTGTGCATATAAACTTTGCGGCACTTGTAACTTGTTTGATGTGATTATTATAACCAAAAAGTTGGGAAAAGAAGAGAAGAAAAAAAGCAAAAAAGAGAAAAACAAAACGTCTCATGCACACATATTCATAAGCACTTTTTCTTCAGTTAATAGCCCCACCATATATAATTATGCGTAGTAACGCCCTCTGTCAGTAACTTTTGTTTCCCTTTTAAGGCTTTGCGATGCAATGCGTTCATGAGTTTTTAACATTATTGTCTTGAAGGTATAAGAAACCGATTTTTTTATTTTTTTATTTTTATTATTTTCATATAAAATGTAGTTAAAGGAATCACTTTCAGACAAAGCGTCGTAAATGATTGAAAAGGAAAAGCCTGTTATATGTGTACGAAATGTGGCTTTAGCTTATAAAATAACGCTGGCTGAGCAGAGGTGTTAATTTGATTTTACATCATTTTTGACAGACTACACGAAAAGCAATAAACCAAATAAACAATTAAGAAATTCGTATTCGCCTTAAGTCGAAACATCGGAATCCACTACATTCTGTACATATGTTAAATATCTTGTTCTTATTCAACTTTAAGTAAATTCTCGGTAAACAAACGAAGAAATCAGCGAAAGCGAATAATGATAACACAGTGAAAAAAAAGAAAGTACCAAGTAGTACAAGTGTGTAAAGATAAGTTCGTACAAATAGCAGAATAAGTAAACATGTAAAAAATGATTTAGTTGATTGTAAGTAGCAGCATGAGTGGCAGAGTACGTAAGAGCCGCGACTGCCAAGTTAGTGTTCGCGAATTCACACCTCAGATGCGGTAGAGTTTACTTTGGTCGCAACTATAGCGGTCGACCCTTACCGATTGAGCAAATGCCCACTAAGTTGCGGCCATCACTTCCCTGTTTCTTTAATTAGTTTTCTCTGACATTCACCATTTTACATGAAGAGGGGTCGGGGACGAGGACGGGCACGTCTCCTAAGTCGTATTAAAAAAGAAAAGAGATATGCTCGAGGACGGTTCACGGTTCACGGCTCCCGGCTCACGGTTCATTGTTCACACTTCGCTTTCATTGGAACGATTTTCCTCCACATAGCTATATATATATATATATCTATGTATATATATATATATAGACATATGTATATTTGTAATTAATTAATTAATTGTGTGGGCAATCCGTTCCGCGATCTGAAAGATCTATTGTACTCGCCCGTGCCCCTAGCGCTCCAGTTTACAGGTTCTTATAAATCCCGCCATTTTTTTTGGTGCGGACATCCACATTCATGCTCCACATAGAATGTGATGGGACGTGTCACTCGTCCTTTGACAGAATCTGTATGAATCGGTATCGGAGATATTCACGAGTCTGTGACAAAGCGGACCTTCTTAGTTCCAATAGATTCGGTGCTGTGCCGGAAGATTTCATCAATCTTTTTGCTTGCCGTTGTTCTGGACATTGCTTTCAATGGCAATCCGATTTTTTCTGTGCCCATTGCGATACCAGCCTATTAATGTAGTTCCTTGATATGTCACAGAAAGGTTCAGGACTTGTCATTGTCCTTCGCGTCGCCCTGTTAGTTGCATGGTCAGCGCTGTCATTGCCCTCAATATCCGAATGGCAAGGCACCCATATCAGGTGCGGGTCATTTTAGTGGCGTAGCTCATTCCATGAATGAAGGCACTCCAACGCGAGCCTAGCTGTTATCGTTTGCCCTTTTAAGGCCTTCATGGCGGCTTGATTGCACATCAGCTCTTTGTTGCATTGCCGGTTTCAGCATTTGGAGGCACGTCCGGAGATTACAAAGACTTCCGCTTGGAGTACGGAGGGGTTATATCGTATTGGTGTGGCCTTTTGAAGACTCGGGCCGCATGCCCCCGCCCTAGTTTTTCCATTTTCCATTTGTGAACTGCCGGTGTGCCATTTATCTGCTTCCACCCTAGGTTCAAAAGTTTGCCCGTCCCAAGCCTATCTCGTCGGTATGGCGACTCCGAACTGATGGGACAGCATGTGCGATCCAGTGGTCCGGTATCTTGATGAAGGGTACGTCCTTGAAGTTTTTCAGTATCGACGGCCCCTGAGATTTCGCGGTTTTAGTTTGTCGATATTTGACAGTCGCTCAAGCAAGTCTCCTTTGTTATGACTATGGGAAGAGGTATTACGCTCAGCAACGCTTCTAGGGTATTCAAGGGGCGGAATCTTATCGCGCCGGTCTTGCCAATGCAAGCGAGTCACTGGGCTTTGTTTACTGCCATCGTCGTTGCTTTTTACTTTACTATAGGGCACTCGGTTAGCGCTGCATAGGTTAGTATATGAACAATTATGGTGATATGTAAAACCAGTACATAATTTTTCAGCTTATACTTCATGTTTTACCGTATAGGCGTTGACAGGCTACGAGTGCTCTGGTCGCTTTTTTGGTTAGCCGTTTTTCATGAGAGTTTCACGTTAGGTTTTTGCCAAAATTGACACCTAGGTATTTCATCGCATTTGAATAGTCAAGTACACCATCGTGTTAGTAGATGTTGTTCAATTTTAACTTGCTCTTCCTCGAGGAAGGCATCAGAACCGTTTCTTGTGGATTAATTTGTGATCCTTTATTCTGGCACCAGTTATGTGTCATAGTCAGGGCTTTTCGCATGCGTTCAGTGAATGTTTGGTCATGCGAGCCCATATACATATATATATATATATATATATATATAGTAGAATCAAAGTAAATTACACCAAATAAAAATTTGGCATAATTTCAACCAAAAGTGAAAGTCGTTGACCTCAAAGCTTTCTCAATGGCCTTCTCTATATATTTTCCGCAATTGCGAATTTAGTCTTCAACCGTATCCTCAGATATTATGAGTTTTTTCTCAATTTAATTAAGTAATTATTGAGTTGAATTTTCTAGACTTAGCAACGCCTCGTGTCTGCTCTTGTTTGGATTTATGTAATCACCTAACTTATGCAAATTATCGTTTGCGATGATCTCTATAAGATGTGTCGACACATGTTGTACTATCATTAGCGACACCATCGGCGTGATGCATTAATTTCACTTCTCGCAGTAGTTCCACATATTAAAGTTCTTCATATAAAAAGTAGAGAATTCGAAATGAAGCGGGCCCATGAAACATGCAAGACCCATTCGTATGAGAATGTTGTCAACAAAATTTTACATTCTTATATTCTACGTTAGAGCGTCATTCGTTGTATTCAAAATGCTCCTAATGCTGTTTGAATGTTTTGCGCCAAAGCTAATCCTTGTTATCAGTACCGAAATGATATATGTTCGTTTTCATGTATTACGCGAGTACAGCAAGCAACCTATCATCATATCGTCATCATCATAGTCATCATCATCATCATCATCATCATCATCATCATCATCATCATCATCATCATCATCATCTCTATCGTCATCATCATTTTTTT
>KK502539.1:0-174837 GCA_000688735.1 Glossina austeni | reverse complement strand
TCTTTTTTTTTTTTTTTTTTTTTTTTTTTTCAACTAAATTTTAATCATTGTTAAACGAGTGGAAAATCATGACATTGTTATTGCATGCAATTTACCATTTAAATATTGTGCTACCACACTTCACACGCTTACATATATATATATATATATATATATATATATATATACACATACACACACACACACACACACACACACACACACACAGACAAATAAACACCAATAAGTTCGCTCAACCAAAGGAGTCTGAAAACAATTGTCACACAGAAGCGTCTGTAACACACTGAACACGCTACTACTATTCTTGCAATTGCGCTGTTTGTTTTTGTTTTTGTTTTTGTTTTTGTTGGTGGAAATATAATCAACCATTGCAAAACTATCACTAAACTAACAAACAAACAACGAAACAATCTGACATACATACCTACGCGTACTTGAAGAAGCCCTCTGAGACCCTTAATGTGGTGATACCGACAATAAAATAAACTTAAAAAAGAAGAAGAAACGAAAAAAAGGAAAAAAAAAGAAAGAAAGAAAAGCACAAAACTATCTACAAAGTATTAATACAATGCATGCATGCATGCATGCATGCATGCATACATGTCTGTCTGTCTGTCTGTCTGTCTGTGTTTATATGCTGCAATAGTATAAAGAAGCAATAAAATTTGAAGCGGTAGCAACAGTTGGTGATAGAGATGATGCAGATGCTGATGATTCCGATGATGATGACTAGGAGAATGACTACGATGATGGTAAGAGATGACGGTGACGACATGGTGAACGTATGTGGCTAGAATGCGCTGATGATTCTTCTTGGAACTTGGTGTCTTTACGTGGAGAAGTCTTTTCTGGCACCACATGCTGGGTGAAGCACAATACACGGCAACAATAACAGCAACAACATTATTTAAAATTAACTAAGAGTTCAAGTTAGAGGCAATTGGAAATGTGTGTGCAATACAGGATCCTTTTTTTTTTTTTTTAACGAAATGCAAGCGGCTTTTACCGCCGGTTTACGTATGTGCATGTGCATATGTGTGCATAGAATATGTTGTGGTGGCAATTGGCAATTGTCGTCAGCGTGGTATTGAACTTGTAATTCTTACATGTCTGCACAACAAGAAACAGTAGGAAAAACAGAAAAAGTTTTCTTTTTAACCAATAAAAACAAAACAAAATAAAACAAAAAAAAAAAAAAAAAAGTAAATAAATAAATAAATAAATAAATAAAAAGAACGATCGATCGACAGTAGAGCCAATGTTCACTTCTATCCCGTGAATAACTTTAAAATGTTGAACGAAAGCGTGCTATATACACATCGCACGAGAAGTGGAGTGCATGTATTGTGCGCTTGCAAGATGGTAGAAGCAGCCAACAACTATCAGAGCATGCAACATTCTTGTGCCAGCAAACATATGAAACGTACTGGAAATCGAACTGAAAAAAAATAAAATACAAAAAAAGTAACAAAACACAACCTAACCACATGTCGCCATTCAAGTTGATCGCTTGTTAAATGTCTTAGCAATGGCGATGTCATCAATATCAAACAAAAGCATCAACAGCAGCAGCAATAGCAACAGCAACAGCAACAGTAGCATCATTGTTACTTCTTATTTTTGCTCGCTTTTTTTTTTTTTTCTCTCTTTTTTTGAACAAAAGCTGTGCTTAGATTTATTTTTTTTTTTTTATTTTTTATTTTTGTTTTTCCCTCATCTTGTGCATGTATGCGTATTTTTTGCCTTGTCTGTGGCATAATCATCATCAGCATAATCATTGTCAACCCAAGTATGCGGTGATTATTGTATAACTACTAGTAGTTTATTGCCAGTGTCACAAAAATTGTTTTTTCATACATTCGAGCAGCAGCAGCAGCAGCAGCAGCAGCAGCAGCAGCAGCAGCTACTTGTTTATGAGTTTTCATCATAAATTTGTCTTTAAAAAGGAAACAGAAGGAATTTTCACGAAATCAATAAAAAACATTTGCAATGCAATGCTAAGAATAAATATTTCAAAGATTCGCAAAAAAATTGGCTAAAGTAAAATTCGAAAGGAAGCAGAACGAATAAGAAAACTATCATTATCGCCGTCATGTGTTAAAGTGCTAAGCAAGAATGAGAATAATAACATTCGACTTAGGGGCAATAATCGTGATGCCTTCTATATCGTTGCAACACAATCCTTAACCAAAGACAACATTGCAATATGAAAATAGAAAAGAAACATTTTTGTCGATCGATTTTCAAACACATAAGGATGATTGATATATATATATATTTATGATCATTGTGAGATTTTCAATCATCTCCGTTTGCCTCTCACTCCCAGAAATTTTGATAATAAGACGACTTGACGAAATGAGACGCAGGGCATATTCAATTTGGATATGAATGTATGATAAAAAAAATTGATTGATTGATATATCGATTGATGAAATCATATATATATACGATACACTACTATTGCTACAGAGTATATTATATTTCGGCGAATTTATGTGTAGAGAATTCAGGAGGACTTAAGATAGATTCATCGTTTTTTATTATACCGATCTAATCGCTATCATATCTTGGATCGATATAAGATCATCTGCCTACCTATAAGTCTGTCTCTGCATCCATTCTTGCGTTAAGCCCATAGATCGCATTTGTTTGAAATTTTTTGATCAAATTTGGTATATTGATATGTTTTGGGTTAGGGATGAATCCTATCGCGACTTACTATATAAAAAAGCATTCTGAATATTGACGCAAAATATAATTTTGACGCTATATTTAAAGTTAAAAGCGGACAGGATCATTTTTAAGGTACTCTTCCCCATCAAGATCAATATTGACTAGAAGAATTGCATCACATTTATTCACTTTTTTGAACCAAAGCTTCTCAAAAGGTATGCTTAGACACTTTATATCAACAAATTGAAATTTTTAATGTTCTATGGTGAAAATAGGTAAAGACAATTAATTGCTTATAAAAAAAAAACAAACATTTGTCTGCAACGTCTTCGTTCGCTTTTTTAAATCTTGATCGCATGCGATAAAAACGCAAAGAGACCGATGATACCTCGAAATTGGGAATTACGCACACGCCGTTCTCAAAAATTGGTCGTTGATGCAACTCCCGTTTATCACGTTTTCTAGCAGTTATACAGTGCACATATGTCATATGCTAGCGAAAGAATCGATTTATCCCAAATTTTGTTTAGGCGTATCACGAGAAATTCCTTTATTCCCTGAATAGACTACGAGTTTTAGCGTTATTCTAAAATGTTTGCCAAGAATGCGTAAAATTCTTGCACGAACATGGCCGTAATGCAAAGTATTCTTAGCCGATGTATGCATATGATCCACAATGTCAAGCTCTAAAGCTTATTACGGAACTTGTAGTTGGCATGGAATCGTTTAAAACAAATGAAATGAAATGTGGAACCACGTATACCACGTAACCAAGCATATAAGGTCCTTCTGACAACTACAAGATTTATTTGTCAATACAAAAAAATGCATCCATCTTGGTCCGTTCAGTCTGGATGATGTCGAAAGCTCGTCCTACAGCAGAATATTTCCATTTTTCCCAAAAATTCCATTTGCGTGGCTTTACTTTTTGACGGGATTTTCGGAAGTAAGTGCTTTTATTCTTAATGCGTTTGTCGTGTGATGGCGGAGGAAATTTCTTTAAATCCACAGCAATTGTTAGAAGTAAGTCATAAACGAATTTATTTTTAATTTTACATTTAACTGCCATAAGCATAAAAATTTTCTTACGCCCGTTTTTATCCAGTTCGCCAAAAACTATTTATTTGTCCTTTTTTATGATTTGCTTTTTTAATTTTTACTTAACAATTTTTAATCCCTTTTTAGCTTTTCCAGCAGTCTTTCACTTACATATAAATGAAAATGTTTCTGTCACTTTTAAATAACTAATTGCTATCTGATGTATATGTATATATGTATATGTGTATGTATGTATATATTTATATATATTTATATACGTATGCATTTATATGCATGCAAATGCATATGTTTTTTTCGTATGTATGCAAACATATTAGAAATCTTAATTAAAGTCTTTTGCACGCTTTGGTTTGCCTGGCCAATGGATTTTTCCTTTTGCTCGTCTTTATTTAGCGGACATTATCAGACTTTAAAACCTACATAACTGTCAGGCGTTGTTATCGCAATTTTCTACTTGGTGAATGAAGGGAAAAGAACCGAATATATTACACAGATGACGGAGACTTATTTGGTTAGGCTTAATTACCGCCTTAAAGCTTAAAGCAAGTAAAAAAAATAAAAGAGAAAAATATAAAGTCTTAGCGAAATACTTAAATATTTATTCTCAAAAGTCTAAACTGGGCTGGAACAAGGAAACTTTAGACCATTAAGCTATTATACATATGCGTTCGTGTGTGCGCGCGTATATGCGTGCGTGAGTGTATTGAGTAGAAAAGACCTTTAAAAGTTATTTTAAGAGTTATAAGCATAGATAACTAGATTAACGCACACACACACACACACACACACACACACACACTGCACGCAAGTATATAAATGAGAGAAGAATGCTTTATATGGTCATGGCTATGTAGCCATTTGACAGTTGACTGGCCGGGAAAAGATTAAAGTTACGAAGTTATCTGTGGTTTCATGATGTTTTTATCTAGGTTTTGGTTTTTTCTTTTTTTTTTTTTTTTTTTTTTTTTGTCCCGCTTTTTTTGGTATGGTCTCATACGNTTTCATGATGTTTTTATCTAGGTTTTGGTTTTTTTTTTTTTTTTTTTTTTTTTTGCTTTTGTCCCGCTTTTTTTGGTATGGTCTCATACGTCTTGAGTTTATGTTACGCTTGAAGAAGTTAAGTAAAATCCTTTCTTTCCCCTTTCAGTAGTACTTAGGAAACCGCATTTAAATCTTTCAAAATAAGTAAAAAAAAAAAAAAAAAAATAAAGAAAATGGAGAAGAAATTCGTTTTCGTTTGCAGTACATCAGTGTCGGCATAGAGAGTAGAGCTCGCGTGGCGATAAATAAATGCAAAATGGCAAAAGTTAATTGGTTTTTGCCAATCTTTTGCAACATAAATTGGCGTATAATGCTTGCTGGTTGCTGTTATTTGGCTGAGAAGGCGAAAGCCAAATAATTCTTGAGTAGTAGCCACCTTCAACGGCACAGTTGCCGTTCCATACCTTAGGGATGGTTTCTTTTACCGCTCGTAGAACCTTTAGAACAAATCAAATTACAACAAATTACTAAAAAACAATAAAAGGGAGATCGGTTAGGATGTGGGAGGGGAGAAGAGAAAATGAATATGAAGTACGACCAATTCTCGGCACAGAAAGTCGTAACAAAAGTGACGTTTGATATACATGTGTGTATCTACTATTCATAAAGGACAGATGCATTTCATGCATTATTATCAAGTTGCTGCGAATGCGAATGCGAAAGCTCTCCATCATCTGCAAGTCTACTTATGCTTTACGATGTTAGATGACGACAAGGATGTAGACGGCGATGATGTTAGTTAGCTAATTCGTGTGTTCGTGTGTTCGTGTGTTCGTGTGTTCGTGTGTTCGGGTTTTCGTGTCTTCATGTGCTACGCTGCAATGCCGCTGGAAAGATTTACAACAGTTTAATTAGATAAAATGCCAAAAGCTGTGTTTATATAGAGTATTATGCGGCGATTGCTCTCTAATCACTCGTAGTTAAAATCAATAGCTTCGATTCCGTAACTTCTGAACAACTGTTTGGGAAATCACTATTGGACCTGCGAAAATTGATATTAAGCTTGCGCTAAATTTAATATTGGGTATCATTCAGTTATCAGATTATATTATAATTTTCAAGAACTATGATTAATATACGGAATTGAAATCAATTGACAATTTTCGACTCCCTCTAAAACTGATATGTAAGCTGAGTCGAACTTGAGGTGCCGCAATGGCCCACTTTGTTTGTTAAATTTGCGGGTACAGGTGGTTTACCGATTTATCAATCAATTCGCTTCTTTTGAAAAAATGATTTATATTTCGAGTTGTTTTACCCTAAGTAAGCCATCTTATGGCATTTGTAAGGTGTAAGTTTGTGCAAAATTTCCAAAGGATGGCGAATAAATCTATATTTTATTGTAGCAATTGCTTCGGTGTCCGTTGTTTGTCTGTTTTTCTCTTTGCCTTTTCAAGCTCAATATCTATCCATGTATTTTTATGTTTAACCTTCAGGTTGCAAGTTTCGTGACATTTTTTGATGGAATTTCCTACGCTGACACATTTTGACTCAAGGACGAATGCTATTAAAAGTGGAGTGGGTTGGATAGCTGTTGCGCCTGCTTTGCATGGACAGGATGGATAGTATTAAGAGGAAATGGTTGGAAGTCGTTAATCCTCACCATTTCAAGTACTTGTTGGCAAGAAGTGCTGGAGAGAGCTAAATGAGTGTAAAGACTTTGGATGGAGTGAGACTGTTTTTTTAAACTCCTTCCCATAGAGATAATCTTAACGAAAAAATAACAAATTACGATAAAGTGGAGTACGTGGATGCATCTTCCGAATCGCTCCACAATATAACGGTTCTCCTCAAAGTTATGCTATTATTATGTGACAAAAGGCTTTACATTTTAGTATTTTATAACGATAAAGAATAATAAGTTGATTGGCGGAAGAATGTACTTCACTAAATTTGAGCTACGTTGACATTTTTTGCACTTTTCCTTATAAGGACGATCACAAGAATGAGATGAGGTACAATTTTTGTATTTCGTGGCGAAAGTAGATGAAGAAATATATTGACCGAAATGGTGTAGGGTATTTAACGTTCGGCCCGAGCCAATTATAACTAGTTAACTTGTTTTTTACGCTCTTGCTTTTTGCGCAATACTTTGTTTTTGTCACTTGGCAATGATTTAAATTTCAAAAGCAGTTGCCAGGCCGACGTCGAAATCGACGTTCATTGCCCATAGTACGAATTTGAAACACTTTTTTGACTAATTGAAAACAAATTAAAAAAAAAAAAACCGATAGCCATTTTGTAAGAGCCGCGAATGTCATCTCAATTCATTTCGACACATTTATTAAATACGAAGCTGACTATATATATATATATATACTTTTGTCAACCTTGATTGAAATCTTAATGAAATTTTAAATTAAATTTTTCTATCGATAGACTATGTAGAGAGTACACAGAGTCATTACAGTTATAGAACGCGCAAGCAGACTGTTATACGTGAATTTTGTAAACATTTGTCTTTAGTTCAGCAGCGTTTGAAAAAATTAGTCGTCACTTACATTATGGTATACCTAACTTAATTCATTATATGCAAATAGTCTTTTTAAAGTAGTTGTATACAAACAAACATACCTGTAACACAATACATTTATACGAGTAAGGAGGCACGCACTTGGAGTACATAGCATTGCCAAAAACAGCGTAAATCAACGTAACAGCGCGGTCTTCGAGCGAGCCATACATGGATATACATATTTGGCGGCTTAGACGCTTTGATATTGGTTAAAGCCCTTTTTTATGTGATGCGAAAGAAAAAGGAGGCCGCATAAAGCAAAAACACACAGGGAAACATTTAAGTACATAAAAAGCAACAAGATGTGATCAAAAACAACGAAAGCCGCTGCAGAGAGTGAAGTGAACAAAAATGAAAGATAAAGAAAATAAAAAAAAAAAAAACAAAAAGAAAAAGAAAAAGACAGAATTTGAG
The DNA here is from genome assembly GCA_000688735.1 of Glossina austeni. Classification (NCBI taxonomy): domain Eukaryota; kingdom Metazoa; phylum Arthropoda; class Insecta; order Diptera; family Glossinidae; genus Glossina; species Glossina austeni. The sequence goes on along the minus strand of KK502539.1, from coordinate 167,132 downwards.
TTGTACAAAAGGGTCGCGTCTTCTTTCTTTGCTTGCTTAATAACAAGCGAATGTTAAACGGCTACTGCAAGAGGAAACAATAAAAGCAAGAAGAAGTAGATCCGTCGAGAGAGGAGTCTACAAGCTAAGGATACAGTAAGTATGATTTTGGTTAGTTGGTTGATCTTGTAGCGATGGTTGTCTGCAAGTGTCAGACTATCTGTCCATATGTCCACCTGTCGGTTTGCAAAGTGCGACATGGGATAATGGCCTGTAAAAAAGAGATATATACTCGCACAAATTTTAGCATATAAAATTCATATGCGCCATTTGTAAATAAATACACAGACGCACACATACACACACGAACACGAACACGAACGCATACACTGGAGCGCGAATAGTTGTATGCACACATCGATGCACATATTTAGACGAGTGTGCCCATATATATATATATATATATATATAGACGTTTAAACATTGGTATAAATGTGTATATATATATGTATGTTCCCGTGTGCGTAAACACTTGTGCCTGGATTATAAATGATATGCGTTCTATAGCACTTGATATTTGCAACAAAAATGCAAACAAGAAATTGAAGCTACATTAGGCTTGCGACGCATCTTCAATACCCATCAGAAGGTAAATATACGAGAGCAGCAATTCTCAGTTAATTAGAAGTCATGCTACCACTGTGTATTACCCAGGCGCATTTTTACCTTGTTGTTGCATAAAGTGGTTGTTAAATAGTCACGCCAAATTGCAAACCGAGTGAAGCGAACATAATATCATAAAATTGTAGGGATCATATCAAAGCCGTTTTAATTTATCGGCTAGCAACCTCTGCAGCAGGCCTATTTTGCGACACGATTTATAAAATTCCAAATCTGTCCTAATTTTTTGTATTTTGCAAAGCAATAACAAGAACAACGACAGCAAAAACTATATAGAGTAAGAAGACCGGCCTCCTCAACCATGCGACAGCCACAAACGCAATAACGAAATAATATATTGCCGCTTTTTGGAGAGGAGCATAAAGCATAAAGAAAATGGGAAAAAAACTGAAACCTAACCAAGAGTATAGAACATTTAAAATTAACGAATTAAATGAGAATAATAAAAAACAAAAAAGTGAATGAATAAATAACAAAGACCAACAGAAGGACAGAAGACGGATCAGACATGAAAATCAAGTACCAGATATTTGACAAACCGCGCCAGATATGTATAGCGAACGCAAGGACAAATGCAAGATGTAAAGTGAGGTCAGGCATTTAGTAAATCATTAAGAGAGCGTGGTCAACATGATAGATGATCATCGCGAATAAGAACTTGCGTCTTATGTTGAACGGAGACAAAAAAAATAAAAAATAAAAAAAAAGTCGAATAGACAAAAGATAATTTTATGCAAAAATAGGAAAATTACTATTAACACCTACTACTACTACTACTACTACTACTACTACTACTACTGCTACTACGTGCGGTAATGATTTCGAAAAATAAAAGGCCATTATAAATAAGGACTCGGGAACGTTTGCGAAAGATGACAAGAGAAAGAATATAGAGTTGGACCCGTGTTTTTTTTTGTCTCGTTGAACTCATACCAAAAGGGGAAAAAAAATATTTATGAAACGAATTCACTGTAAACCTCACATTCTATGAGGATTAAACATTCTATTCGAGGACTATAACAAAACATAGATGTAAATGTTAACTTTTGTCGGAAATAAAAATGTCACTGAATCATTGTCTAAGCGTGCGATGTGATCAAGAAGTAATATGTTTAATATAAAATAGTGTAATAATATTAAAAAAAGAAAACCAAAAATTAAAGACAGAGTTCTCCTAATCCTAACTCTTGCCCAAAGTTACTTAAGTTTGCATTGAATCGAGCGAAACACTAAGTTTACGTTTTAAGATTGTAATTTTGTCATTTCGTATGTAGACAAACATACATATAAGCCGACAAAGATTACTCACTATGATTGAGTCTAGTACACCTCTTTGCTTTGTTTGGTAATATAAGATTTTGATCAGAATAATATCGAAGGCGACTTATTTCACGTAATCGGAGATTTATCTACCAGTGTATGATTAGAGAAGTGACGCGCTTACAGTGAAACGCTCCAGAATTGTTCACATATCAAAAGAGCTGAAAAGGAGAAAAAGGAATTTAAAAAATATTTTTGTAATTCCAAAAATACAAAACCAGTTCAAATTTTCATATTGTTGTACAAAACAGAATTAAAGAAAAAGAAAAATTTACTGCATGCACTGCATGTCTATGAGTTCTACGTAAGCATAATATGTTAATACGAATACAAAATTGAAATCCAATCGTAATATGAGCACATACACGAATATAGGCGCACGTTGACGTATGTCGACGCAGGACGACGCACATTGACGCACATGGGGGCGGGACATGGACGGACATACATGGCTAAATCCACTCAGAATTTCACGCTGATCGAGAATATATATACTTTATAGAGTACAACCGATCAACTTGCATATACAACTGGGTGACTGACTGGCTTACTGAATGGATGGTTGATGAGTAATTGTTACATACGCCCTACATACTTCGTCGCGACCACCAATTGAATTTGTTAGCCAATGTAGACGTATGGTCTTTACATATTACATATGACGCATCACTATATATACATAATGGAACACGAATTCATACACACATATACACAAAACGGTGTGAATAGTTAATGCGAGAGGACGAGTTTCAACAAGTGCTCCGTAATTTCTTACAGTTTTTAAGTAAAAAATCGAATAGTTAAGCGTTTCTGTGTTGTTTTTCTTCCTACCTTTACATCTTTCATGTGCTCCTCCTTTCTGATATACGTTTGGGGCTTTTCAAGATCGTGTACCCCAAAAAAAAAAAGCAGGGAAGACTTTGCTACGACTATTTCGAACAAAACGCAACTCTGCGCTTTCGATAAGAAAACGCGAAGGCTATTGCAACTTAGCCTAAACATCTAAATATCCGTCGGTCGTGCTCACAGAAATAAATGAAAAAGTATAGCATAAGCGAGGGCGTCCTTTTAAAGTAGGCTATACGTGGCAACCAACATTCATTGGAACGACAACAATAGAGAAATTAATGGAAGCACATAGATTCGCAACCATATATGCTCTAATACATTATAGATATATACACACACGCAAACGTAATCGTATACACAAATATATATATACATACATGCACATAAATAAATAGGCAAAAATATAAGCAATCCAATAGTAAATATAATATCAGCAGCAGTAATAACAACCAACACAGCAGCAGCATAACTACAATAACTAACAGGGAAAATGGCCGGCAACCGTTCGCCAAAAAAGCAAAAAAGTTTCGAAGACCACCAAGCAGAATAAATTCACATGCAATGAATGTAAAAAAAGCTGCACAGGACGTAGCAATAAGTGAAGAATACCTCAATGGAGCGAAGAATGAAGGGCAAAAAAACCAGCGTTTACTAAACTGGCGTGCACATTGAATGCTGTAAGCACTGTAGTAACTGATGCCAGAAAAATACATAAAGCAAATCGAGCGAATTCTATGGCCCTGCACCATTTTTAGGTGGAAAATAAAAAAGTGTTAGCTATAAACACTCGGAGGAAACCGAAGCTGTTAAGACGGAACATTGCGCGTTGGCCCTTGAAGGGAAGGCCACATGTTGTAAATGCCCAGGCGCCAAATGGAAATATGGCCAAAAGGCAACGGCATCTAAAAGAAGGCCAGAGAGGATATAATAGGAAAAACGAAGGAAAATGGTGATCAAGCCGGAAAAAGCGGTGAGAATCTGGAGGAGAACCATCCAAGAGATTTTCAAAAATATTAAAACCATGATTAAATATTGATATGAGCAGGATTCGTAGAATAGAGGGCGACAAAGAAAGGCGAGAATAGGATGGCCAAGTCAGTAATCTAAACAGGGAACTACAACATTGTGGAGGGGGAACAGCTGTCTCGAGGAATCTTGAGCTGAAGATCTTATTAGAAATAAAAGACATGAACGAATCTATCGAAAAGGCAGACGTAATCGAGGCCATTTGAAAAGCCACAGGTGAATTAGACGCAGAAGTCACAACATTAGCCGCACAGACATTGAAGTCAACAAAATGAAAATACACTGGGTTCGATGCCGCATCAGAGAAAAAGAGATTAAGAAAATATGCTCCTGATGCGTGGACGCGAGCCATCTGGCAAGAGATTGTCCGAAAGGACTGCACTCGTGCACTATGCACGAGATGCAGAGAAGACACAAGAGCACAAAGCCGTAGAACGCAAGAACGTAATGCGATGCATTATTAGTGCGGAGAAGGATTTAACAAATGTAAATCACGTTATGTCAAGCGCGGCAAGCAACAAAATACTACAAGATGAAAAAACGCAAATTGATTCAAGTTAACCTACGAAGTGCTAAAGTTTGATGCTATACAACAGCAATCGAAGAAAATATGGATGTTGCGCTACTTAGCAAGGCATGTACAAAACTACTGCGGCACGGGTGAAGCGAAACACTAATTGAGAAATTGTAAAACAGAAAACAAACGGAAACTCTGTTGAAGCGGTAGACTTTAAAATATTTTTTGGAAACTTAATTGTTTTGAAGAGGTACGCAGAGAAGACCTCCGCACCAGTATCAGTACGAGAAGATTTTTATAGCAACTCATGAGAACTGCATTCAGAAAAGTTAGACAAAAGAAACGTTTGCTACACAAAACCTCGGCTTTGCTTCCGCTTTCTAAAGCGTAACATGCGGCATAATTATAGATGTAGCCATAGGATAGATTAACGAATCTTGTCAAGGAAATGTACGCGTTGTATAGTAACAGAAAATGAAAACAAAGGTTAAGTGACCACCAACATATCTTCTTCGATATAGGCAACATAGCAGTGCACGGGCCGAAGGACATCCCAACTGCCGGAAATAGAAGAAGTCGGCAGGCATCTAATCCCATCCTATACCAATTCCATGTATGGTGGAGTACAGATAGACGGTAAATTAATGCTTGCGGAACATATAAAGAAGGCCGCACACAAAGCGTTGGCAACCGCAACCACTTTGCTCAAAATTATGGTAAATATGAACGGGACGAAACAGGCCAGGCAAAAATTTGTCTGCAGCGCAGCTGAAACAGAAAGCAGGGCAAAGCAAATGTTTTCTTCGCAAGCTATAAACGGTTTAAAGGCTTTTTACACTGGGAAAATAGTTCGAAAGGATGATGGATTCGGCGTTAAACGCCGGTTGGTGTGCAGAAAACAGGGAAAAAAAAAATTTTTTCTTAGCCCAAGTTTTGAATGGAAACGAAAACTTTCCCAAAAATCTCTGTCGTTTTCATACCACGAGCAAAGCATAAGCGATAATGCCAAGCACACTGTTATCTGTTCGCCTTGTGCATTTCCGAACCGTCAATTTCATGCGAGGATTAGGGATGCAGGATGATATGGTGGACAACGACCCATCTCGAGGTAATGCGAGAGTGCTTTCGAGATGGTTTCAACCAGGAAAAAGAAAGAAAGAATTATGTAGACAGTTGTATACAAAGTGCAAATCGTTCACGTTTGTACCTGTGAATATATATATATATATATTTGTATCAAATAAGAAATTCGATTAATGCAAAGAATGTTCACAGTAATGATTTTGTTATCTATAAAGAGAGCGGTAAGAAAATTCTGTGCCTGCTTAACTTTGTGTCCTTTGCAGAGTTGCAATCGAGCTAATTTGTATCAAAAGTATTTTTTTATTTTTATATCGTTTTATTTCGTTAGTGAAGTAACATTAAAATACATCCGTAGCGATACAAATCTTTGATTAACATAAATCTTCAAATGGATTTACTTGTTTGTCCGTCCATTCGGACATTCACGAACATTCTCAATTTGCAACCAATTTGTGGCCATTTGAATGGGTCTTTTGCTCAAATTCTTATACATCGGGAATAGCCATAATTCACACCCACAATTTATAATCAATAGCTGCTTATATTAATTCAAAATTATGCCAAAATATCGAACCAAAATAATGTTCAATGCGAAGAAAAGAGAAAACTTGGAAATCTTTATATATTAGGTTAAAGTGGCATGAATGGATGGCATGTAAGGATATCAACATCATACGTTCGTTATGGGTATTTTCAAATGCAAATCTTGCGCTACCAAAGACTGCGTTATCTGTGTTATCTCACGACTTTTGTACTTTTTATATATAATATCGAGAAACACGTTGCGAAGTTTTCATTACGGATATACAAGCTTGGTAAGCTTAGTCCCGCCCGCCTCTCTCATTAGTTGCCATACTGCCTGTTAAAATGCTTCCATTAGAGACATCGTTTCCTGAGATCGTTTCCAACCATTTGCTTCATTTCTTTATTTAGTTCGGAAAAAGTATTTGCCTAAGATCCATCCATGTGTGTTTGGAAGAGATGTGAAACTATTTTAAAGAGAGGAAAAGCGCTTAAAGGTAATAGAAAATAAAAATTTTTTAAAATAATAACAATAGTTGTCGCTGGCAGTGAGCCATTGCGTATAATGAGTTGCGTAATACGAGATAAAACGCTTCATTTCTTCATGAAAATTTCTACGGGGGTCCTTATACAAATACCGACGTCCGCATAAGTGTGTAAATATTAAAATAGAATTTTAAATATCTTAGGCATCCAGGTCGATATCTGATCAATAAAACGTGTTCGCGCTTTTTTCATTTAAGGACTTGAAGATCAAAAATTTTGTGTGGTTGACAGGGATTGCGCTCCTCAAGTGTTGCATTTAAGGTTTTTATAGCGTATGTAAGCTGTGTAAAATTGAATTCTACTTCTCTACGGAGTCAGAGCATTTTTATGGCCTTTTCTCATGAACAGTCAGTCTTTTTGTATTTCTGGTTGTATTCCTGGTTTTTTTTTTTTTTTTTTTTTGTTTTCTTTTTTTAAATATCTTTAAATATAATCTCTCATGCTTTTTCGAGAAGAATAATAGTAAAGTAGAAAAGTTCGTTAACCGAATTAATAAACTCCAAAAGCAACAACAGCAACGACAAAAATATACAACAAAGATATGTAGTTACAGTAGCTTATAAACAAGTCACAATGTCAATGGCTTCAGAGGCTCATAAAAATGGTAATGGAAACATTTAATGACATCACGACAATGACATAACCATCTTTATACTAACACGCACATACCCACACACAAAATAAAGACAACATCATCATTGTTTATTATTACGGCAAAAAAGTTCGTTTAAAAAAAAAGAATGAAAAGAAAAGAAAAGAAAATATTTAAGCTCATCGATATTTAGAGTGGGTATAAACATGAGAATGTGAATATAAGCGAACATTATTCTTTTTTGTAGAGGAGGGTAAAAGGTAGAAATGCGCCAGCTATTGGAGTTAGAAAAACCTTTACTGGCGATGGCGATGGCGATGGCGATGGAATGGAAAGCTCTTTCAAGTACAACTAGGAAGAAGCTCTTAACACATTTACCATTGAAATGAATTTCTCGCTAAATATTTTTCTATGATTTTTTGTTTTCTTTCGTTTAAGATGCAAGAAGAACAGTTACATACAAAAAAAATGAATTGATGCCACATGCTAAAGAAAAATATGCCATGCACGTAAAAGACTATCTATGTACGTATAATGAATGTATGTGAATGTGTCAGTGACGAGTGTATCCCCCTGTTGCTGTATTGCATTTGGTCTAACACACATTATGGCGCCAGTAATTACACAAATACCGCCACGTTATAAATTCCTTTACTCCGTTTTGAAGATTGAATGAACTAGGAATGTATGCCTATTGGTATATATATATATATATATATATATATGTATATATGCATATGTATATATATATATATATGCTTTCATGTGCGTGTGTGTATAAGTGACGTACTGCTTTACTAACAAAACATAAAACAACATTGCACCAACAACTTAGAAATGCCAGAACATTTAAGGAAAAACACAGCTAGTTAAGGCAATAACATAGCAATCGTGTAACATCCTCAATTGGCAGCTACAGGTTAATGTTTGTCTCATTTTGATGTTTGTGTGCGTGTATGTTTCTCTGGTTATGTCTGCTTATATACATACATATACAACTGCGTGTGAGCTTATGCGTGTGTGCATGTATAGAATCATACTGCCTATGCTCTTGTATGTGTATAAGTCGATTCATCCTTTGGCCTAAGACCAATGTTTGCCATTTGTTGCTGAGACTTCTTGCTACACTGTGACAATATGGCGTCATACGATCATACTCTGTGAGCTCAATCGAGTTTGCTTTGAAATAATGAAGACAACTTAGAATTTTAATAAGGTTGATTGGCGTTATTTTGTGTGTATCGGTTGGTCGGCCTTACCTCTTTTGTTTTTTGTTTTTTGTTTTTTGTTTTTTGTTTTTTTTTTCTTCCTTTTTTTGTTGCAAGGAACTCGTAAGAACTTTAATTAAAAGTTAACTATTATAAGACACTATAGAATCGATAAAAATATAGAGACGGCAGAGTGTGCAATCAAGCTGGGCATGGTAACGGCAACATATCGGTAAGACTTCTAAATCGTGATGTGTGAACTTGTCAATCGTTTTGCTTTTTTTCTTTCTTCTTTGCTTTACAAGTGAAATATTGAAATATATTATAACAGCACCGAATAATCGCCAAAGTAAAAAAGAAGTAAAAGATAAATTAGGTACTGTTTGGGCCGAAGCTATTGGCACCAAACGTTTCCTTACGATATATTTAATTTCAAAATGAAGCAAAGATCGAGTTGCTCGAGATATTCATCCTATATATTGCGTCGTATATATCGGGCATCGTATTGCTTGCTTGATAATTATAAGCGAGTCTACGGAACGATTACGCTTGATCAGCGTGATGAGAAAAAAATCCACACTAACTTCATTATAATAGACGACGTTCCGTTATCCCGCTGTTCCCTTTCTTTCTGAAAAATCTTATAAAACACTTTTTGATTGGCATTTCAGCGGTTAAGCGACGCCCTAATTAATGATAAAAAAATTTTTAATGTTTTTAACATTTCCGTTGGGGAACCCATCGGCAGTTGCAGCATATACTTTGTTCCATAATTTACATGATAGGTGCGTGTAAAGGTCTACAATTCCTAAATTTCAATGCAAGTTGAACAGCCGGGTACGGGTATTTCTACGACATCCTAAAAGCCTATACATGCATGCGACCTTCAATATGTTGACCTAATATACTCGTAGTAGTTGTTGCCACGCTGGGTAATTCTATTTAATTTGGAGTCGAGTTAAGCAAAAGTTATAGTAAACTTTCGGTCATATTAGAAAATTTCGAGTCTCTTCTTCTTTGACCGCTTAATAGCGTTTGCCGTATAGACAGATTTGTTTTGTTTTGCTTCACAAGTTTGAGTTGCGTTAGCTTCACGAGTGTTTGTTACACAGCACAGCTGTTTCAAATATTGAGTACTCTTCCGTGAACGTTTTTGCAGATAAGACCCGAGAATGAGCGCTAAGCGCAACCGTCCCACTATATAAAACCGGGTTGACATTGTTAACACATTCGTGCACTGCACTAGAGATGACATTCAGATGATATTCGGACGCACTTACATCCCAATTACATGCTATATGTCTTATGTGCAGTCATTTGACATCGTATTGTTGCAAAATGTTTTTTTTTGAATGTTGATCCCCATTCATTTCTTTCGCAAGTTGACTAATCTATATATATATATATATATATATATATCGTACATTCATCAGCGAATAGAGCTTAAAAATTCACTCATAAGAAATTTTAAAATTAATTATCTCCAGTATATTTCTTAATAACATGTGTTCTTCGCTTGTCCGAAAATATGGTTCGCATTTCATCAAACTATCTAATATTAATGAAATTCCAGTAATATTCGTTTTTATGTTTAAATGAATGATTGAGATGCACAAAAAATAGCGAAACTAAACTGCGATTATATGTGGAAAACTGAAGTGTTAAGGTAAGGAATTATGCGGGTATTGAAGGATACAATCCAATAAAATGTTTTTATATTTTATTATCTTTTCAAACCCTAAGCAGCTTAACGCGTTTTCATGAACTTGTGATTTCATTCCACTTTGTCATCGTTATTTTCTTCTTTTTCTTTTTTTTTGTTATAATAATTTTAATAAAGATTTTTAGTAAATGTTATGCAATACATCGAAAAGTTCTCAAATTCCCAACTAATCGCCAATGACATCTGGTTAAAGACCAATTATTACGCTTGATTGCACAAATTCGTTTCAAACGAAATGCCAAACAGACATATATATATATATATATATATATATATATTGAAACCTTCAGGCTATATAAACGCCGAACGGAACACCATTGTTGTTCGAAGCCATGAAAAAGCGTAAAACAAAACTTTAGTATTATTTATTTTTTTATTTTTTTTTTTAATTGCAGTGCTCGTGCTAAAAGGGGAACGCACGTAGATGAGAGCGTGGCTCGCGAGAAGTAAAAAATAATAATGTCACTTTGAATTAAATTTGCAAGCATCAAATTTCATTGTAGAGAAAAGGCAAATTTGTTGAAAGAAGAAATGTGTTTAAAAGCACAGCTTGAATGGCTGTGCAAGCGCTGTGCGTAGTACATGATGCGTGTGTATAGTGTGCGGCAATTAATTGAAAACTCTGTTAAACTCTGTTACTAAGTTGAACATTTTAAACCAGCGATTCTTAAAGATTTAAAATTTAAGCGATATTATCGATTGGCAGCAATATTGTTTTATACATTTTTTTATTATGAGTGTTTATCTGATTGCTTGTCTTGTCCTTTTAGGTCGTTACAGAGGGGCAATGCTAACAAACGTCCTCTTGATATGATATATATATATATGTATATTCTTTGCGAAGATGATGAATAGGGAGTTCGTTAGTCTACTACCTCGTTTCTCTTTTGCCCATCTGTTCACTCAAATCACGATTACAATCCTAAAACTTTATTTCAAACAAGCGAATTTCTTATTCTTTACCTTGGCTTTCATTTATGTATGTAACTAAAACAGACCGTGAAAAGCAGGCAAATTTGTATATTTTAGTTCTTCTCTTTCACCACGCTCTCACTTTTCTATTTCGTTCTTCCAACCTATCTTATATGTCGTCTTTACAATACATCTACGCAGTTTAAATGTATCCCAATAAGTTTTTCATATAATTAGTTTTTTCAATAGAATGCCAAGAAAGGAGCTACAATTTCATAAGAATATAAAGAATAGATTTTTCAAGAAATACACAAATCACATCAATCATCTGAGTTGTTCAGAGTACTGTACCTTACTGAGACAAAGTCTCCATTCTCCATTCGGTACTCGAAAATACTTTTATAAATTTGTAAAGTCAAAAAGAAAGATGATCGCTTGATTTTCTTCATCGATTTGATAAGATTTCGAATGTTTTTGTGCAAAATTCTTTCAATGGGACCTTTGGCCCGATCGTAAGTGCTTCAATGCACACGAACCAGTAGGATATTAAAGATTAAAGAATTAAGACGAATTTCGAAGATGAAATACTTTCGGAGTTAAAATTCGTAAACCGCAGTTGCCTGCCAGATCCCTCCGATGGCATTCTGTCGTGTATTCTTTAATCGCAAGAATCATTAACTTCTAAGAAGAATAGTCCCGTTATCCCAATTCATAAAAGGGTAGAAATCAGTTATAGAATTATAGGTGTAAGCCCTTTACGATTGTTATTTGCAAGGCTTCTTCTACCCGCTCAAAGACAAACATCAATATATACGGATATTATATTACATGAACATTGATCAGGGTTATGACGGTTTTGACGGCTAAAGTCGTCAAAGTTTCTCTAGATACTAAGGGAAACCGATTGACTCGTATTTCCATAATAAATCTTTTCCTCCTTCCAATCAGTGATTACTCAGGACAAGCCTATTGGGCTTGGGACCACATCTATTCGATCTCCCGCTCACGAAAAAAAAAAAAAAATTTATTTTTCAATAAATGCAAAAAAAATTGTCATTTTCAAGATAGCACGTATTCTCAGTAGAATATTTCAGTGATACACGCACGTTATTTGGAGGACGTAGTGTGATTGTTTCAATTTCAATTTTTCCCTCATGGAAAAAAAGTAAGATTTGTTCTATGATCCGTACATAAGAAAAAGACTGTACACGACGACTTTGGTTAGATCATGGAATCCGCTGTACGGCAGACCGCTTCGTCATATTCAAAGTGAATTTTTATTTTTCGTTTTAAGAAAGCTATCGTAGAACATACAAGGAATATGGTCACTAGAGAAATGAAATCTTATGGGAATGCTTCCTTCTTGGCAACGCCGGAAGAGAAATAATTTGCTTGGAGCTCCGAGAACGAAACTTACTTACATAACTTTTGTGCGGCTTCTATTCAAGTAATTTGTGGCCTTTTCTTATTCATATATGAAATATATAAATATTTTAATATCTTTTCATAGCATTGTTTCCTTTTGGGAACAAATAAAATAAAACGAATTTACGGTTTGAAACGTTCTCCCAAGGTGCCTATGGCTTCCTTAGTTACTTGTCAGGTTAATTTTTGTCTTCGACTTGCACATCTTAGCACATCTTGGGTTGAATATAAAATGCAAATATATTATGTAATACCGGATTAGAAAACAAAGCTTATCTGTCGGGAGTAGTTTAACCTATAGTTAAATATAGGATTAGATTACATGGGCCGGAGAACAAGGTACACGCGAGCGAGTCCTTTCATTTGCACTGTAATTGAATTCTTAGAATTTGTGTTTAAAAAAAAAAATATTATTTGGGAAAGGCTGTGTCATTTTTTTCTCTTCTTTTTGTGAAAATTAATAAGAACACGACCCTTGAGATGTTTAAACAAAACGACTCATTACTCGGATCAAGACGTAATAAAATTGCTAAAATTGCTCTGCTTTGATTGTTATTCGTTTACAAACAAATGGAACATATTTTATGATACCGTTGACTGAAACACTGTGAAATATTCATTCAGTTACTCGGAATTTATTACAATTCCACAAAACAATGTGATAATTAATATACTTTACCGAAAATGATTGTTCAAAAATATTATAAAACACGAAGAAAAATGCATTTTTTATATATTTTTTTTTTTTTAAGTTTCATTTTCTTATTTCACTTACTAGAGTCTAGAGAGAGTAATAGTCTACGCTTTTAAGTCTGAAAAGTGTGATCCTGATGACATGCAAAGAACAAAACTATCAATTTAACAAGAATAGCAAGCATTAAGGAAAATGAAAAATTATACTTGTCGCACCTGGCCTGGCAAAGGTTTGGCACAAAATTAAGCGGCTATACTAAGTTTCTAAATTTAATTAAAAAGAATTATTTGAGGTTGAAAATATGGCGCATAAGTGACATTGAAAATTTTCCAAAATCGGGCAATTTTTTTTTTTTTTTTTAAGAAGAAGAAAAAGAAGAAGAATCGTTTGATTACAGATTACAAAACTTGCAGGTATTTATTTTTGTGGGACAAGTCTTGTTATGTCCACTCGAAAGAATCTTAGTTTGAAGTTGAAAATTGAACGCGATCGAACAGAAGGAGCCCGCAGTCATCTACATCCATTTATTTTCATTATTAAGTTGAATATATTATAGAGATCTTCTCGAATAGTTTACAATTGCTCGATTTCTAACATTCCGTTTACTGCCTTTGATCTCTTCGGAAGATGCGGACTTGCTGTAGACCTAATGTCCTTTTAGTAAATATAGAGCATCAGAGCTAGGATTATGCGGTTGCTACCAAGACACATAGCAGTTATGAAGCGGGATTATTGAGTCGAATCCAATCCCGAATCCAATGCTCAATGCGGTCGCCCATACTTTAATTATGATGATGATTATGATTCGAATTATAACGAGTGCCCGATCGATAATGGTATGTCTTTACTTACCGGCACTTGCCGATTAGGCATACGCCTCTCATCATCCGCTGCAGCTACTCTCTATTTCTCTCATCCTACTTCTTTTTCACTATATAATATGTAATTGTGTTAATTAAAAACTTGAAATATTTTTTGAGTATTTCTTAGTACTGCAAGTGTGATAATAAAATCAACATACGAGTATGTGTCGTTATACGCCGTTGATTAGTATAAAATAAGCATTTTTATGAGCTCGTGTGGGGTCTTCCATTCGAATTTTTTTTTAAGCCGTTTTTGCCCTGTAGTCATTTCATTCGACAGTAACTGCCCGTTCACACAGCCTTTAAAAACCAATTTAAAAGAGCATTAAGGTACAACAAAGCCACACACACACACACACACACCGCAGCTATAAAGAAAAAATAAGCCACACACGCTGTTACCGTATTGTTATCCCAGTTAACCGTTTGTTATTGCTGTCAGAATTATGCGGTTATTTGATTTTGCAGCTAGCTAACTGTCTGCAACAGGTACAAAATGTTTTCTTCAGAACAGTTTATTATTTAGATGATATATATATATATGTGTATGTACACATATATACATAAAATCAGCCAAAAAATGATATTCGTTTCAGAAGGAAAGAATCTATGAATTGATTTCTGTTTGGTCAAGTGAAGAAGTTGTTGTACACGTCATTAACAATACAGCTTCTTAAGCTTAAGAGATAAATCCATTATACATACATACATACATACATACATAAATCCGATAAATATCATTAAATAGATGATACATATAATGTACGTGAGTTACATTAACGCTAACGTTTTCAAATTTTTGCTAATTTAGAACATCTACAAAATAATATAAACACCTGACATACATACAATATTTATTTATTAATAAGTCGGTGGACCACCATTTCATGCAATTCTTCGGGGAATATGCGTTAATGATGTTGGAGATGGAAATCTGCTTCTCACTCTTTGCTCTAAAACTTTTCACAACGATTTGATTATGTTGAGGTCTGGCGATTGTGCTGGCCAGGAAGGATGTTTGGTGATATTTTGATGCTCTTCATATCAAGAATTTGTAGCCGTGGGTATGGACGCGCTATCATCTTGGAATATGTTAACCGTACTAAGAATGTCACAATTGAAGATGTCGAGATGTTCATTCGCAGTAATCCGGCCCGTGATCCGGCCCGCCGAATCCTAGGCTCGTTTTGCAGTTCTCCATACGTAAACCCTATCAACAATTGTTCCGGATTTATGATGGTGGCACCACTTCTTTCGCTGCTTAGTCTTAGTTTCCATTATCAAAGGTCTAACAATTGTAGTCTTTCCACGAATTATTGAAAATATTTTTCAAGACGAGCTAGTGTGCCACTATTGGATAGTTCATAGCCCCATTTAGAAATATATTTTGAAATTCTATTTGATGAGGCTATGGAGTGCTACGACAGCAACCGACGATTGACGTTAACACGTCTCCTAGTCAGTTAAACGTAATTCTTATTTTATATTTCAACAGTTAACCGTAGAATGATTAGAAAACACTTTTTCATAGAAAGACATTGGAAAGAAAAGCAAATATTCAGATGAAGAAAAATTTTGTGAGACCGGCCGCTGATGTTTTGAAGATTTACTGTCTTCTTTACATGGCGTTTTCGATTTCTATATAACATCTATAACATCCTATAACAGCTTCTCAACATCCCTTACTCATATCAAATTTGTTCCTTTTGTCCTTCTTTTAGCATCTGTGGACGTTAGTGTGCGTAAATGCCCCTATCGTGGTATTTATTTACTTATTTATTTCAGCTATAATGAAATAGCAGCCGAATTAAGTTAACTCTTAATAGGAAACCTTACGCTAAACATTAGAACGTATACACGTCTATAAAGTGTTTGCAAAATAATGCAAAAAATAAATAAATAAATAAATAAATAAGAGAACAAAAAAAGAAAAGTAAAAAGAACGCAAAAGCGTATATATGTCTAGAACAAAGACACTTTCGCAGCTAGTACAGTTCCAAGCTAAAAGCGAACCGTTCAATTGAGACAAGCATGCAAAAGCTTAGCAGCCGGTAATTATGAACGTATTTAGTTCAAAAGTTACTTTAGATGCGACATAGACAAGACGTGCGTATTAAAGAAAGTTGTTCTGATAGTATGATATTTACAAAATCCGATATTGAGATTAAATTCATAAAATTCTTTTTTTTTTCTTTTGCTGTTGTCTTAATATTTTGAATTGGTACGTTGCGTCTTTTATTTTGAAAGGTAAACTCAAGAGTACAAGCATTAAAGTATTTCTGAGTGTTAGCGAACCAATCGTCTTTCTCATGCAACACTTATTTCAGACATCCTTCTGAATTTTTTTGTTCTCTTAATTTTGTTTCGCATTTCGCTATGGAAAGATTTCGATATTTTAGTTCGAAATTCTTCGGAAAATACAGTGCATAGTGTAAATGAAGAATTGAGTGTAAATGTAATACACGATCAGAGACAGTTGTTTCACTGTGGAAAAATGTGCTCACTTCTTATGCCTCTTCACTTATGCCTCAAGATTACAATAAGATCTCAAGAAATGCAATTCTTATCTTATTATCTATCAACGAAGACGAGGATGTTCATCTTAAGGTGATGAATGCCTTATCAAGATTTTAAGATTAACCACAAAACCGATTTGAAACTTTTCGCGGTTATCTTTGGTAAACTTCGTGCACTTTTTGTTCAATAGAAGGGAATCGAGTGTGGACGAGAGTGCTAAGATTTCCACATGGAGATAAACTGATTCAAAACATCGCGCCGATCAAAAGTACATATACTGTAGCGACTATGTCTGTAAATCGTCACTGCTTGTCTAAATAACAAACCACGGACTGTATAGTTTTTACGGGCGCACTTAAGTGTCACTTTAAGAGGATATGAGGCTGCATGAGACAAACGCACGTGTCATTGCTGAGCTAGTTAGTTCGGGAGAAATGGTGGAGTTTCAAAGTTCAGTCCCATGGACACTCCATTGACGATCGCCACTAAAACAAACACACATGCTTTAACCGAACGAAACCTACTCACGGAATAGGCAGATTTTAGGCCTCGGGCCTAACCTGCACCTTACCTTACCTAGGATCTCCTTCGACCTATGACTTTCAATGGGAGACTCCGAGGTTCGGTCCGACGATCCTTAAGCTACCTGCTTCTCCAAAAAAAAAAAAATTCCATGAAATTATTCCATGTTTATAATTTTCTATTAATTTTTGTTTTCTTTTGCTTCATTACATGAAATTTATTGTCTTCTAACAAAGTGTTCTTATCCTGATATTAGTAAATCTCTTATATTCGATATCCCAGTTTATTCAATTTGGCTTTCGATACCTTAATTCGCCGAGTGACACGTTGACTAAGTTCGCTGAATTCGCGGCTACGTAAAGTTGATATTGCAAAAGTAACTAAACCTTCCCGCATGTATAAGTTCATCTCTCTCTCTCTCTCTCTCTTTCTGTCTCTCTGCTTTACTTATAATTAGATCGCAAAATTTTCATGGCAGGATAGATTGAGAGTTGCTTTAGCAGATGTTCTTCCGTCCATACACAATGTGTTCTCATTTGTTCTCGTTCATCTTGCTTCAAACGGAAGAAATTTACCATTTTTGTCAGATAGAGTCACTTTTTGGTTTATCATTCTTTCATTTAGGTAATTATGCAAATCGCTTGGTTACTTTTTTTGAAAAATTCTTATTTTTCTGCTAGTGATACGAATAATAAATTTGATGCCCTACGCCTAACACGTCGCTGTATAATTTTTTTTTTTTTTTTTTTCTTTCATGTTCAAACAGTAAAATAATAATTTACGTAGTTTTAACTCTTTTTTTTTTTCTGTCTTTTTATTGTACATTTATACTCATATATACCCATACGACATATAGAACTGTCTCGTCATCATGGCTCATGGTATTTATGTTTTATTAAAAATCTAATTCGGTATGTGTACATGTGTACTTGCTTTCCATTCTTATCTACGTATATATATCATATCATATTCTTCTTAGATCACTATTGCCTATGGAATGATTTTAGAGCAGAATATTTTCGTATTTCGAATACATTATTATTTACACAAAAAACGCATTTAGGATATTTCAAGAAATCAATTTAGCCAGAATTAAGACAATCAAAGAGAAATTCGTCTATGCCGTGCCCATAGGATGGAAAGAAGATCACTAATACTACAAATTCTGTTGGTGGCAAAACAGCGCCCTTGTGTGAAGGTTATTATATGCACATAATTGAACGCGACCTAAAAAGGTGAACTAGGCTCTAATAGAATGGGGCTTTAAGGCTACGCAGTTTAAATAGGAGGCGATATAGAAACAATTAGAGACGATTCTCTGAACGATATGATTTCCGTTACGCATAGTGTAAGATGCTTCTTCACTGCGTCCAATGCTGCCTTCGAACGAACTGATATTTTAGTAATTGTTTTAAAATATTTCAAATATTTTTTCGAAACTATTTCATTACTAATTATCCATAGACGGTCAGTCATTGCTTGCATGCCTAGACACAAACATAAAATTTAGTCCATTTCATATGCTGACAGCTTAGAAGCGGCTGTCAACACCAAGGTAAACAACGGTAACTAACCAATAACAACAGCCATTGTTAACTAAGTGTTCGGCATGCAAAAGCAAAAGTTAACTGCTGAGCTTACATATAAGTATGTAAAAATATTGCTCTTATTTTTGTTGTTCTTATTGTTGGTTTTGATGTAAATATATAATTCTGTATTTATTTATTTATTTACTTTTATTTTTTATTTTTTTTTCATTTTTAATGTATAAGAATCCCTAAGGCGAAGGTGTGTTAAAAAATGTAAATAAATATGTTTTTGAAAAAGTGTCGACAAAGGAGGCGGTGATGCCATTGAATGACAATATGCTTGTGAATATGTCATGTGTACACGTATTTACCGTGAACCGTAGTAATTAAATGTGTGTAGGGCGGAGTGGGGAAAAGGACTGAGCAGAGTACATAGATATAAAGTAAATGAATTTTCTTTTCTTGTAATTAAATGTTTAAAATTAGTAAATTAATCATGAGAACAGCACGTAGCTAGCTGTTAGTTAACCACTCCTCTACTTCGTCGTAACTTCTAAACTGAACACTTTTCTTGTATAAGGTTACCCAGAGTAGGAAACTGAAGAACAATAACGAAAGGTAACAAATACCATTGAATGGGTTTCATAAGTTCATCAAGCAACAAAGGGTTGCGTATACAATAAAACTTAAAATACATGTAAAGGCAACGACAATAACAGAAGGAAGAACAACGTTGACATCGGTAGTTAACAATGGCTACGAAACACTTGCTATTATTTTGTATTATGTTATGTTCTACTCTGTTCACCTTCATCTGCTATTAGATACCCAACAGATTGTTGTTTTGTACACATGCGGCCAAATTGCCTGCGTAACGTTGATGTCATTGTTGCAAGTTGCGGAGAGGTAGAGATTTTATACGACTTCTTCTCAGATACGTGTATGAGTGCTTCTGGGCATATGTGCATGTGTTTTAGTTAAACTTATTAAATGGTTTATTATTAAAGGTTTAAATAATGTGATCTTAGTATTGTATTTCTCTCTAAGAGCGTGTATGCGGCTGTGCGCAAAACAAATACGAACAAATTCCTTCAATAAATTGCATTTATGTTTCTAAGTAGTAAGCAGTCAGTGTTTATAGCTTTCTGAAGATTTGATAGTTTTTCTGCTGCTTTTCCTTTCTATTCATTTTACTTATTTCCTTTGCTTATGTTATTGTTGCTCTTTTTACTGCTTGTTATCGATAGTATTGGCAGTTGAATAAGAGAATTCTCTAGACGTAATTTAAGATTATGCAGCACAGTGGTATCAAAATAAAAAAATGTAAATAAAAAGCACTTGCTTTGATAAATTTTCCGAAAAAAATTATTTCAAAAAGTTGCGAAGCATATTACGTTTCATCGATTTTTTTCCTTTAAACATTTAACGATAACAAAACAATCATATTGTCGCTGCATGCTTCAGGATTGTGGGCATTTCCAAAAGTAGTAATTACACAGTTAGCCAATAAACAAAAGAAACAATCAGTCAACAGTCTGTCTGATGATGTATTAAAATCAATCTGCGAAGATTTCTTGATTGGAATGATTTATAAAAATATCAATCGATTGTTGGAAAGCCATTGTCGTCTAAGAGTAAGGAATAAAAATATTTCAAAACAATTCTGATCAGTTTTGCTTACTGTTTTCGCAGTTTGATAGAACACCTTGTAATATGCGTTCGAGCCTGGCTAACAAATCACAATGTTTTGCGCTTTTTTTTTTTTTGCTTATATTCTTTTGTTTACTACAGCTGTTCGTATTACTGTTTGCGGCTGCCGCACCGCAGCTGCCAATATTTTCTTATTTACTTGAGTTTGCAATGAAATCTTATAATAGGCTTTTTTACCATTGTATTCGATATTTTCCTTAGCTGGTCTCTGGTCTAATCTCATCAATTGATAGAAAAATGGATTTTAAGTACTAGTTGAGGTTTTGCTCGCGTATTATGTAACAAGAAATCCAAACAGCAGTCGCATCATCGACTAAGGCAACCAACGTATAATATCATATCGCATACATAAAGAGGAGTGAGTGAGTATAGAAAGCAAAGAAAACTTTTTAAATATCAGTCTGGAGCATGACTTGTATTTGTATGATACGAGAAGACCAGCCCAGCCAAGGCTAGTCTATTAACTTAGGTTGGGCAAGGTAACAGCGAAATAACAAATAAATAGCAAAAACAATAATAGCAATAACAAAAGCAAAAACAAAAACAATAGCAATAAAAACTAAAAGATGAAAAAGCGAGCTTTTGAGGCGAATATTCGATACCCATCCACCATAAAACAATACGTAAAAGGGGGTAACATATTTTGTCAATTGTGGGTGTGGGCCTCTGGCCGACTGGCACCATATTTTTATTTCTTTATTTAGAGAGTATTGGCATAAATTTTTCGACTGACATCAGTCATACGTTGTAGTTGAAAGTGAAGATCATCTGCGTAATCGAAAGCTCTTTGTGAAAGGCTCATGATCATCTTCGAAAACTTTCTCTGCGAGCTGAGAGGGAAGTCGTGGTTAAGTATGTTGCCATTTCAAGAAATCAATTTAGCTAGAATTAAGACAATCAAAGAGAAATTCATTTATGCCGTGCCCATAGGATGGCAAGGAGATCATTAATACTACAAATTCTGTGGGTGTCACAACAGCGCTCTTGTGAAGGTTATTATATGCACATAATTGAACACGACCTAAAAAGTTGGACTAGGCTCTAATAGAATGGGGCTAGGCTCTAATAGTATGTTGCCATCATCAATGAATGTTGCAGATAATCGAATGTACAAACGAACCCACGGACAGACATCAGACAGACAACCGACATCAGATGGATGTGAACTTATCAACTTGGAATACGCGTACATTAGGAGGTCTCTAACCTGTTTCTCCGGACGTTGCAAACGGTGCGTCAAATCCAATATACATTTGTCCTTCGCTGTGGCTGGGTTTAACAACAACAACGCATAAAATGCATTTTGTCGATCTGTTGTCGTTTTCATAAATAAGCCACCACATATATACAGGCATACAACAGCCATTCGCATTGTGTGTCGGGGCAAGAAAAGAAAACAACAACTGCATGCAAACAAACACAATAAACAAAAAACAACAAAAAACAACAAAAAAAGGAAAAAAGGGAAAGAAAAGATAAATGCTTTTAGAATTATTATTTGTAATTACATAGATTTGCCATTTGTTTTGACGGTCGTATGTACAAACACACACAAGCAAATACTAAGACTACATTACTTATCGTTTATCATTGTTGTTATTGTTGTTGTTAATGTTATTTATTTATTTATTTATTTATTTTTTTTTTTTTTGGTTGGTTTCTTTTTGCATAGATTGGGTTTTTCGCTGCCCTCTCCGCTCTTTCTCGCTTTTCATGGCAAAAGAAAAGCGAATTTTCTTTTTAGTTTGTTAAGAAAATTTATTGTATGATGTAAGCACAATAACAACAGCAACAACAGCAACAGCAAGAAAACAAAATGAAAAGGTTGCTGCTTTTTTTCCTTTCATTGCGAGAGGTTCGCTTCTTAAGTCTTTCGTTTTTCATTCTCTCACTTCTGCGAGTTTGTACGATTGTAAGTGAATGAGTACACGTATTTGTGTGCTTAAAGGTTCTGCCACAGATGAAAAGCATGACTTTTATTAATGGTTCTCTAAAGACGGAAGTGTTTACATTTGTTGTTAAGATTTCTACTGTTAATTTGATAAGAAAAATATGGTTTATTTGTTGGCCATTTTTTCTTCTTCATACAACTCTTTATTAAAAAAAAAAAAATAAAAAAAAAAAATAAAAAAACGAAGAAAAACCCGCAGCACAAGATAAATGATGATCTTTACGATACAAAGCAAAAGAATTTTAATGACAAAAATTTAACAAAAGAAAAAATCCAAGCTCCGGAGAAAAGGCAACGGATTTGTAAATTGTGAAAAATGTCTGACTCTTGTCGTCAATTGAGTAAAAAAAAAAAGAAAAGAGAAATGATTTTTCCATCCATTTTACATATAACGAAATGTTTCTCGCGGACGGAATCAGCGAAAATCAAGTAAAAATTTTCATTAAGTTCAGACTGAATCTGTTGATATCCATCTTCCTTGCTCGGCTCCTTTTCCTGCCTTTAAATACTAATTAGGGATTGATTACACTGCACCTAAAATAACATAGACGCCTTCTTTAATAATCTGACGCACTCAAGAAGACAATATGTTCGACATATCGACTTTTTTCTACCCATCACCGACATATGGGGGTATATCCTATTTGTTAAAACGTTTGCCTCACCCAAAAAGAAGCTTCAGAGACGCTGTAAAGTATATACATGCGTATGCACATATATAGTTTATAAGCTTCTGATTCGATCTAGGCATTTTTTGAAGAGAAAGGCGGTGGGTGTTGGAGATTCGGATATGACCGAATATACTTTTCTCGCTTATGTTATTTGCAAGTAAAATTAATGCGAACTAATTTAGCTGATCTTTAAAGTTGACTTGCTTTAAAAAAAAAAAAGGAATACTGGAGGCGCATAGGGTACGCAATCATGTGTAAAGAGGGTACGCTGTTCAATAAAAAGTAGTAATAACCGGTTTCGAATGTGTATTTTTTTTGGATTGCGTATACATCACAACACCAAGGTACCTTCTGAGATCCCGCGAAATTCGTATATTGTGAGTTCGGATAGAAACCTTTTATGTGTTTATACTCCGAAAATAATTTGCTTATCGCCAATTTTCAAGTTAAAAAAAGAAAATTTGCTTAAAGATTAGAGCGTGTTTATTGATTCAACCGTGAATGTCAATGACTCTTACCATCAGAGCCACAAACATGCGACGCGAAATTTCAATCTGATCAAAAATAGATATTTTTACTACTCCTAGTATTACTTGTAGTATTGGTCTGTTGAGCATTTCTGATAAAATTACAAAACAACCTATCGTTCAATAAGTTCCGGCATAGACACATCACATTAGATATTGTGTCTGACAAAAGGTATGGATATATGTTATTTTTAGAAAGGGTTACAGTGGTTTAAGTGGTCACGCTTTCCTGACTAAAACTCAGCTTTGGCTTGCATCGTGTTAGGGCAACTCATTTTCATCGAACAAAGCTTCAGCGCTTTGCTGGTTTTAACAGAGGCCACACGAACAACGATGATGTTGAAAGGGTGGTTACACCGGAAAACATAAAAATATCGGAAAAAAAACTAATTTCAATAACCGAAACGAAAAACTTGCCAAATATGGTTGACAGAGAGGGAGAGGGAGAGGGATAGGGAGAGGGATAGGGATAGGGAGAGAGAGAGAGAAAGAGAGAGAGAGAGAGAGAGAGAGAGAGAGAGAGAGAAAGAGAGAATTCTTGGCTTCATTCATACGCCTTTCTTGTTGTTGATGTACGGCAAACGACCTTCATTTGGAATGTAAAGCTTAATCGCAAAGCACTGAAAATATGATTCATAGAAACAAAAGCGTCGAACTTAATCAGTGATAGATTTGTTTTTACCGTCCGCAGAATGCTACCACCCTGCAAAAAGCAAATACAGACATATTTTGGGACAAGGTATAGAAGCAACTTTCTTATTCAATAAAAAGCGGGAATAGTTTAAGGCGTCGGCTCATAAATGGTAAATTAAAAATTATAAAATGTAAATAAACTGTACAAAGTCTGGACTCGTAAGACGAAGTTTAATAAGCATTTGTTAGGTACCCATCGTATACCATTAATATGAGAATCGTCTTCCATAGTCTCTCTCTTCTAATGCGTAAGCTCTTTCTTGCCAGAAATTTATTGAGAGGAGCTTGAAACTGAAATAAAAATTGACCCGTCAGAGTATAGACTAATCTTTTCATTGCTTCACCTTCTTTAAATACATTATGTTGCAATGCACGTTAGGTTATAATGTATTGGCTGTAGGTTCGTTAATTTTATAGCTAAGTAATAGGATGCTTAGGATCTTAGGATAGCATGACAAGCTTAAAGGACTGTTCTATTTGCTTTAATTTAAGTTTAATTAATTAATTTAATTAACTTTGTCATTTATCATTTTATTCGAAATTAAATTAAATCAGTCATCTATTTACGTAATTGACTAAAATTTACCTTAATTTGATTAATTTTTGCAAATTTGTATTATCTTACATGTTAGTATTTTATTTTTTTTATTTATTTATTTTTTCTTTCTTGTAATTAATTATTTAAAAATTTCTACATTTATTTTCAGGTAAGGCTAAAAGAAATCCCATCTATGCTTCAGACAAACATATAAAATGTTCCACTTTTGTGGATATTACGTAAGTATAAAGTTTAAAAAATGATTAATTGCTATATATATATATACAGAAAGAAGAAACTTTCGTTTTTTATTTTCTTAATTTATTTTACGATTTGTCTTTTCTTTTCTCTACATTACTATTATAACAGCTTTTGGTCCAAACGAATGTCCACATTTGTTACATTGATATCTTTTTTCTTTTCCCTCATTTCTAAAACAATTTATATGACATTTTGATATGGTGTCGCTTGAATTGATTGGGGCACTAGAGGCAGCGTAGCGGTAGCAATTGCCATAGCAGTATATTAAACGTTTAACATGAAAATCGCGTCTGTTATTGTCAAATCATATTTAAGGATTGACTGGCTGGGGGTATCTCAAGCAATAAAAACAAAAACTTCCGCTTGGGAATGACGTAAATTATTAGTTGGTTGCGCTCGCTTATAACGCTTATAACATTAATTTTTCATTATATATTGATTTAAAGAAACCAATATTAATTGTTATTGTCAGTCATCCAAAAATGCTTAGTCGACTGTATTTGCGATATTCACATTAACATTCAATTTTGAATATCAATGCACGAACACTTTCTCAAATCTTCAATAGGAAACTTATTACGTAAAAGTCTTTAATGCAGCGACCGCAGTTGAAAACCACATAAAAGCACACTGAAGCGAACCACCAAGCATTAAAATATAAGATATTTTTTATTGCGGAATTTTGCTTTCAATGACCTTTCAGCTTACAGAAGACCGTAAAAATTTAATTTTTTGTTTTTTTCAAATTTCTTTAATGCGGTTATTCTTATAGTCTGTCTTCAAAGTCTGTCTTAATTACCTTCTGGGTTTTTTTTTTTTTTTTTCATTTTTCTTATTTTTTTCTTTGTTTTTTTGTTTCCGTTCAAACAATTTTTATTAAATTTTTACATTTCATGGCCTCCTTATTTATGACTTGCCAAGAAACACCTTAACTGCACATAAGTGCACACATTTTGGGCGCCACACCATAAGCATAAATGTTTTCTTCAATAAGCTGTTCAAGTTAAATCGATTGAAAGTTTTCGTTGAAGGGAGTAAAAAACAAACTCTTTTTACATAAATATAAGTGTATTGTTATTTATTTATTTATTTATTTATTTATTTTTTTTAATTTAAAAGAATTAAGTAAAAGAGAAAAACCCGACTAGTTAGTTACGGCCGCTGCGAACAGGGATCCCAAATATTGAGCATCTCAAGCAACCGTATAAAACTATGGTATATTTTTTTTTCGTAAGTTGTGGGCAAGGTCGTAGATTTGCACCTAACTTTTAAACATACCAAAGCGTATTTTTATTAAGCATTAAATTGAAATCTGCTATGATTTGAGATATTTTGAATTGGCCCGTTAACGTTTGCAAAAGCTAAGACCAAGAGCTAGAAAATGACGTTTATACTGCTATGCAACTATCGGCACCAATCACGTTTGAAAATGAGTCTGATTCAGCTGCAAACAGGCCTAAGCTAATGACACTCTGTAAGAATTCTTAAATTAAAATTTCACATAATTATTTCCTTAGGCCACAAGCAACAGAATCCTTGATAATTTTTGTTTTAAATTTTTTTAGTTTTTTATGTCCAATCGTTAAAAGGGGTTGGCCTCTGTTCGCGTACCACGGCCGTGTAGAGGCCGTAGTTTGGCAGGTGCGTAATCGGTCCGGTAGTGCGATGCTTTTGCCAATCGAACACCCACTATAGGCGCGCTCATTTATCCATCAGGACAGGATCATCCGACTTGGTGATCTCTGACCCTCCTTAACTATTTTGCTATGCGGTAGCCTAAGTCGAATATTCATTTCTGACATGAACCTGACCTGAAGGATTTAGAGGATGTTCAAACCTGCGTCTTTCAACTTGAAGAAATCGAATTTTTGTCGATTTTGTTTAGCAAATAGCACATGAATTGGAAGCGATCGTTCGTAAAGGAATGAAATAGACATGGAATGTGCTTAGACATGAATTCTCAAACAACTATTAAGCATTAAATAAATAACATACAATACCCATATAATACATATAGGTTGGAAAGGGAGTGGGTGTGCAGCGCGCCTGCAGTACTCATCCCGCGGAAGAAATTTGAACGAAGCAGCTGGCGTTTACCTTGTTTGTGTACAAAGTGCAATTTTAAGATTTCGTTCCCCTAGCGGGGAAATTTACCAAATTACGAATACCGTGAGGTTAAAGCTGAGGTCAAATTTTCAATTCGTTTATTTTATGATAAAATGTTGTTGCAGATCCCTACGCGTAGCGAAAGTATTTTTTGACAAGTCGATGCCATCGACTTATGCAGACGTGCTAGATTTATTAATTACATATATCACGGATATCACGTCCTACGGTAGAAAGGGCAACCGAAACTGTGCAACAAAAAACAAAACTTGCGAAAATTTAAAAAATTCTATAAAGAGCACACATACACAAAGCGAAGCAAAGACGATCAGCGCGTATACTTCATATACAATAAAGACTATCACTACCCTCAGCGCTCATGAGAGGATTTGAAGAAAACAAAATCAGTTGCAAAAGATTGTTGACACCACAATGTTTAACGAAATTCTACAAAAGCAGGGCTAAGAAAAACTCATATCCGAATGAAGGACTCTTAGGAATCAAATCAACTTATTCAGCCAATCAAGTTCAATACCCTTTGGGCAAGTAATTTAAAACATCTTTACAGTTAGCTGCATGGAAACTTAATAGTGAACTAATACAGATGCGGGATAATAAAGTTAAAGTTGTTAACTTGGAAAACTCTAGATGATGACAAGCTTTCAAATTTTTTGCAGAGAAAAGTTACGAAGAGAGAAAACTAAAACACTCATAAACTCCAAAACGACATGCAGTAAAAAGCTCCTTATTCGCGGATTCAAAAAAATGCGACCGAATTCCTTTATTCCCGACTATAAATTCCTATATTCGCGGCTAGAAATTTCCGCGATCGGTGTTTTTGAGAATGTAAACAAACAGAATGAAAGCAACCCTATTACTCAATGAATAAAGTATTGCTACGAAAATCCCAAATCTATTTCATTCCAGCAATTCATTCCATTTCCCCAAATAACAAACTGCGTAAAGAGGGAAAAAACTAAGTGCGCGCTTGCAGGTGCCGGCAGATTAGCGGAAAAGCAGATAGGGATTAGGGATATAAAACTATGAATTTGGGTATAGTAATATGCTTCTAAAAATATATATGTAAATAGAATATTTGTGGAACGGAGTAGTTAGTAGAAAAAGTATTTTAAGTAGAGCAGTCGAAAGTATTGCCCAAAATAAATTGTGAATAATCCCACATTTTAGGAAATATACTTGTAAAGAAGAGAACTTTGGAGTGTATTTCCTTTGAACAAAATATCCAGGATCTAGTGGTACGCATCTTACAGTAGAAAGATTACGGTCGGGTAACACGTCTCGACCATTCTTTTTCTAATTTATAATGTCAACGAGAAACGAGTCTCAACACGAAAAAAATTTCTGTTACCGCTTAAAGTGAAAATAGAAATGCTTGATCGTTTACGCCTTGCAGGGTCATTTGCGTGCATATCACGCTCATTAAATGTCAACGAATCAACTGTACGATCGATCGATAAAAAAATGCGAAGATAAAATAAGGTCGTCTGTCGTCTGTCACCGTCAGCGAAAATTGTTTGTGATCCAGCAATAGAAAAAATGGAAATGGCGTTGTCATTATTGATCGAAGACCGCAACCAAAAAGGGGTGCCCCTGAGTGGGCCATTTTAAAGAACCTGATGGCAGTTGTAGTGGTGAATGTACAGATGGAGGATTTCAAGCATCGGAAGGTTGGTTCAATAAATTTGAAGGGGAGACAACATTGCATAACATTAAAAACGTTGGAGAAGCATTATCTGCAGACACTGCTGCAGCAGAACGATATGCAGAAGAATTTGCAAACCTAGTTGCTGATGGAGGATACAAACCTGAGCAAGTATTTAATGCAGATGAACCTGCACTGCTTTGGAAGAGAATGCCAAACGAAACATTGACTTCTGAAAGCGAAAAGTCTGCTCCTGGATTTAAGGCATCAAAGGATAAAGTTACACTGATGCTATGTTCTAATGCATCTGGAGATTGTGTCGTTAAGCCACTGATGCTTTACAGATCGTTTAATCCTCGGGCTTTAACAAATCAGAACAACGACAACCTGCCAGTTTCTTGGCGTGCTAATAAGAAAGCGTGGATTACAAGCGCTATTTTTTGCGACTGGTTTCGGAATTGTTTTGTTTTTGAAGTTGAAACTTATTTAAAAAAAAAGAATTTAGACTTTAAAGCACTTCTAGTTTTGGACAATGCAATGCAGGTGATCCTCCCGAACTTGAAACTATGCATCCACATATAAAAGTGACATTTTTACCTCCGAACACGACCGCTTTGGTTCAACCTATGGACCAAGGAATACTCCAGGCCTTTAAGCTTTATTACATTAGACGAACCTTCAAAATCATAATCGATAATGTAAAATGTAATCCTGATATGAATGTTATGGAATGCTGGAAGAAATTTGACATAGCAAGATGCATCGTAAATATAAAAGAATCATTGGAAGAACTGCAGCCGCACACATTGAAGTCATACTGGAAAAAACTGTGGCCTGCTCTGACTGCGGAAAATGACGAAGAATCTGTGCAGGCTCAAACTTTGACTGCAAACATAGCCCAAATCGCGAATGGAATAGAATCAAGTGACATTCAGGAATTGTTTGAATCGCAAGATGAAGATTTGACTGAAACCGACTTGGATGAAATGTTAACTTCACAGCCCATTGAAGAGGAGGCTTCAACAAGCACTGGAACCGTAAAAAAGTCTTAGTGAAGGTTGAATGGCGGAAGAATGGCAAATGAGCTTTGCGATTTCTTTATGAACATTGGTCCGTCTATGGAACGAAGTCTTATTTTTAAGAGGTAAATTGCTAATGCGACTGCTGCGTATCGGTATGAATTGAAGGAGCTTTTAAAAACTGCCAAGCAAGAGCAATTTACAAAACTCTTCAAACCATTACCTTAGCCTTAAGATAATTAATCAAAATGTTCAAAGACTTTAATTAAATTGATTTTTTTTATTTTCTCACCTAGGAACCCTAGGCTCCCCTATAATCCCATATAAATTACCATTTCGTATTCGCGGCATATTTATGGAACGTGTACCCCGCGAATAAGGAGCTTTTACTGTATAGCGCTCCTTTGCCATAGCAATAACATATGTTTTACTAAAGGACAAAGCAAATGAATTCAAGGTTACACGACTTAAGAATTAATAGTACATACATAAAAGCTGACTCATGGACAGATACATGATCATAGGTCAACAGGTTAACTAATAATGAGAGAGAGAGAAGTCATAAAGAGGATGGCAGTGAATATCATTCCCACAAATTTGCAGTTCAATGATCTTAAGAATTTTTAATTTAATTTGTAGATACACCGAATAATTGTGACGGTTTTTTGAGTTGACTCGCAGTTCTTCCTCTTTTATGGTTTCTAGGTAATGAAGAAGATCTAAAGAAGAAATATTTTATTAACATTTTTAGTTTGTTCACAACGAACTCACCGTGAATCACAGATCATTTATTATGCTAAATGGAAAAACAAATTTAAAATTTCTGCGCAAGTGCACGTCGTGTAGTATATAAAATAGTTGTCAATAAACGCCTTAACATCCATACAACACGTATGTATATGTAGATGTTTATATGTTTACTTTATAACAATAAAACAAAGCGTGAGAAAAATTGTTTCTTCCTACAAATTACCGATTGAAAGTCGACTTTATTATTTATTTATTTAATTTTTTAATTTTTTTTTTTTATAAATCCATTATTTGACTACAAAAGGAATGGCAATAACAATAGTTTGACTAATTGTTAATTATTGTTGTGTTAAAGAAACTAATACAAAATGCTTTCAAACTACGTCTTGTAAGTAGGACAAGTCGTGTTAGATAAAGAATGAATAATAGGTAACAATAATAATGAGGAAGAAGAAATTCGGGTAACTTCCATTTTGTACTTTGTACAGTTATAATTATTGTCGAGTTATAATTAAATTTAATCAAGATATAAATAACTGTTAGTCAAAAAATGTATTTCAATAAACAATATCAGGACTTGATTTCGCAATGCGATGAAACAAATTTACGTTCAGGAAGGGCTTTAATTTCTGCAAAATATTCCGTTCAATAACTAAAGACAATTTAAAAAAGAAAAAATCAATTCAGGATTTATTGCATATAATTATCAGAGGCGCGATTTTCATTTCGCATAACAGGGACAAAATGTATTCAAGTTGTGGCGCATCCCAGATCCTGTACGATCCCGTACTAAGAGCTGAAAGTATTTTTTCATAAACATATTCATGTCGCAACAGTTTTAATCGTCGGATAGTATGGATAATTTACTGAAAGTCAAAATTTTAATGGGTTTTAAAGTCAAAAAGAGATTTTTAGATTTTTTGAGATATGATTTTAAAGAAATTATTTACGATGCGTGTGGTACGATACACGTTGTGTATCGATCGAATTAAAATAAAAAAAAATATATCTTAAATGTAAATACAAGAGCGAGAATTGGGAGCTGAAAAATTCGATCTAAGCCGAAAGAAAGAAATTATTCTTGACTTTTATTGTTTCAAATCATTTTGATTTCATATCGGTTCGTTTGTTCGCTCCTTTGTGCCTCTTGTTTTTCTTAAGATTTCTCTTAAGCGGAACTCTTTAATAATCGTCAATTCTCTTTTCAGTGCTCAGTTTGATCGGCGTTCTCAAAGGTTGCCATCAAACATGGTTTACGACTCAAGCTTTCTGATTCTTCAGCAAAAGCGAACAGCAATTGTTCATTTCCTTTACATTTCGGTGGCGCACAAAGCCATTACCTTGTTGTTGCCTATTATTTGCTAAAACAAGTTCTAAGCATGAGGAGAAGGACGTATTACTGGGATACAGTACGTTATGTAGTCATATGTACGCTTGCACGTTCAGCACACATACACACACACACACATACACACACACATACACACACACATACACAAACACAAACACATACACTCACACACTAAGTTTATTGCGAAAAATTGAACATCGTTTCATATATTCATACATTTAGTTAATGTTGTTGTTATTGTTTTTTTGCATTTAAGTGAATTCATGGATATTGTTGCTTCATTTTATGCTGTTGTGTTGGATTCTCGCTTGTTGCGTTTAAATGCAGCATCCCAAACAATCCATGCAGTGAAATACAAAACGTAGGAAGTTTTTCCGCCGTCCAGTCTGAATTCGTACATCTTCTTAAGTGGTCGTGTGGTGGTGTCTGGGCTGTTGTGTTCACATTTTCTGCAATCGATTACTCGTAAGGATCAGTGTACTCTTACATGCAGTAAAGAATATTTTCAAGAAAGAAGTCTTCAAACAAAAAAAAAAAAATAATAATAAATAAATAAATAAATAGCAAATAAATAAATAATAAAAAAAAAAATTAAATTAAATAAAAAAAAACATAACAACTGAATAATTAAGTAAAATAGAATCGAGAAACACTTGAACCAAAAAAAAAAAAAAAATTTTCCAAAAATAAGTCAATACAACACTAAATAAGATCACTTGATATAAAAATTTAACTTAAAGTTATTGACGAATATAAACTAATGTTACGTCAACGTTCAGTCAAAAAAGGTAAAAAAATCATATGCAAAAGTTGATCTTTATATTGGATAGATGATAAGACTGCAATTTTATTTCAGTTTACATTAAATTCAATTTTTCAAATCCTTTCTCCTTCTATTGAGGCTTAGAGGCCGGAGTAATAAAATATTTTCAAAACATTTATTAAAAAATTTTAAACACCGAGTAGGAGTGGCCTCAATTAATAAATGCGTGCGTTTAATTCTTGGTATGGCTAGGGTTCGTATGGCTGCTTTCAACTGTTTTACGCAATTCAGTTGAAATTTCCATTCAAGTTCGAATAGAGAAGACGCCTTGCATCCTATTCTCAACTTCAAGGGCTCGAGAATTGAAAGCAAATATTCTTTAGCTGCTTACGTAACTTAAAATACATTTAACATTTCGAAGAAGCAAGCTTTCGGCCCTAGAGTGATTTCATTAATTAATGAACCAACGTACCAATCGCACATCCACTAACTAACATATAAACGTTAAGGAAGCTGTATTATTTACGTGGTTTACGCGAAAACTATAAATAAGTACCAGTAAGGTGAGGAGGAAAGAAGTAGCATTTTTCGAAGATAGAAGAGTACCGCTTCTATGCATACACATCTATGCAATATATTATATGCACGCATTCTCTCATTTCTCATTCATCATTTCTTTAGATATAATTTTTGTTTTTAGTTTTGATTTCAACACTACCATGACACACTCTCTTGCTTTTATGGTGGGTATATATATATATAGTTTGTGATCCACATATTAATAATATACAATCTGTACATGCGTATATATACACACCCACACCCGCAGACATCCAAACACTGATACGCATACGCAGTCATACATACAGATATACACACACACACACACACACACACATTCATATATATCATAAGAGCATATTTACTTTTGCAACCTCCTGCTATACTACACTATAACTAGATATTCATTCGTTCTTTATTTTTATGCTTTGTGTTGTGGTTTTCGTTCGCTTAAGCTGTTTGTTTGAGTTTCAAGTCGATTATATCTTTAACAGCGCCAAAGCCATGTCTCTATATATACCAGAACATAATTATTTTATATGTTATGTTAGATCTATGTTCGCTTACGTAGGGTCGCATCCTTGTCCTCCTCCTATAAGGTAACGGTTTCTCTGAGTTCAGGAATGTGTTAAGAGAATTAAGGAATACTTAGCCTCAATCATTTAGCATAACGAGCGTTATTTGTATCGATTTTATATATATTTACTATATATGCTTGCTAAATAATGAGATAAAAATTAAAAAAAAAAAAAAAAAAAGGAAGAAAAATAATTAATTTTCACTAGAGCAAGAATTCTCGAAATTGTAACGAGTATAAAAAAGAAACAAACAGAAAGATTATTTTTGTTTCTTTTAATTTGCTATCTATCGAAATCATAAGAAACAATTTTTATATATATATAGATATGTGTTGACTGGTGTAAAATACAAAAAAAAATTGTTCCTTGAAATTTCGAACTGTGCCTGCAGCAAATTAGTACATGGTGAGAAGCTACAGTCTAATGTCTTGCCTGTAGATTTCTAATTTTGCTAATAAACTACAACAAATGTCTTTAGACAGTGTTCATGTTCATTTGAATGGCTTTCCAAACAAACGCACATTAGTGCAGCTTCACTGGGACAAGCTTAATGGGAACCAATTCGAAAGCTTTCAATGATTTTGCCAAAAAATTAAGAATCTGGAATAAAGTCTCTGGCGCTAAATACCAACTCGACTATGGAGTTCATAAACTCCCTTGCCATTTCCTCTGTCATTCTGCTATACATAAAGTGTAAAACATGTGATTTTATCGTCGACAGATGGGCCGAAAGGCGCACCCTTCAGCATATAATCTGCGAGGGAAGAGCGTAATAAAGGTTATCTGGACATGGAAGGGCATCTTTTTGATTTCGTGATTTCAGGATTGAATGCTCGAGCAAAATACAAAATTTATTGCGATTAAAAATAATATTTGTAACACATTTCCAAATTTTATACGCCTTTGTGTCCGAACACAATTTTTTAAAACAGCCAGCGCAGCAATTCCCACAAAATTCATTTTTTTCATTCAAGTTTTTCTTTTGACAAAATTCAATCTCTAAAGAAAAAAAACAACAAAGGATTGACTTTTTTTACTCGAAACTTAAACTTTTTAACTCAAATGCACCCACAAATCACAATAAATTCACAATTTCTAAAGATGCTCTAGCTCGAACCATGCAGGTTGGAGCCATTTAAAATATATATGAGACAAAAAAAAACGTTCTTTTAACAATTAAATATATGTTCAATAAATAATTCCCTCTCTAGTGTATAAGAATTGTCAAAAAAGGCCGCTTTTTCTTTTTCCGTTTCACGCTGGAGTTGTTCGAGTGTTTTCGCTGCTGTGTGAATTATATTGTAAGTAATTACGTATAGTTTTGCGCATGAGCGAATTCCTTCCACGATTTTCAGAATGTTAGTAATAATGCAACACATAATGAAATACTTCTTTAACAGTCGCCAGCAGTTTCTTAGATTGAATGGAGAAATGTCTCGTTCATACATAACTTCATTCATTTTTATTATATTCTCATTCTCATTGTAATAATGAAAAGCAATTTTTGTAAAATTTTTCTATAGTCCATTATACGTCCGATACCAGGTCGGACATCACCCATTTTTACCAACAACAGCTCAAAGGTTATGAGCGAACGCGTAGTTTTAAGAATACTACGATATTCTCTGTGTGAGGAGATCAATATTTTGTTTGCGACAAGCGTTAAGTTTAAGTAGAAGAATAAGTTGGGGGGGGGGGAAGAGGTCTTAAGACTTCTCGCTTCCTTTCATAGTCGTGGTCCAAATACTTATTGAATTAATGAAAACATGAAAAAAACGTGTTAAGGGAAACTTTTGTGCAACCTATCACATGTTTTGATCCGTTTAATATTTAACATGTAATCTTATCTTAATTTATTGTTACAATGTAAGAAACGCGATGCAAAGAAGAGACACGAATTGGATGCGAATGAATTATGCGTTTACAATAATATAAAGAACGCAATAGCGACAATGAAAAAGAAAAACGTTACAACATACGCATAAAATGAGCTTAACATTTGCTTTGACTTAGAGATGAAATGCAGCTTAGAAGATACTCTAAGAAAGAAACTTGTTGATGATGAAACGGTAAAATGGAAGCACAGTAAGAGGGGCGTGCACCTCGTATAACGCAATGGATAAGCGTCACATCAAGTGACCACCAATAGCACATATGCGCATGTAAACTGACACACACACACACACATATATATATATATATATATATATATATATATATATATATATACATAATTATATTCAGTCAGTCGTACAGAGAATTGAAAAGAATGCGCAGCAAAGCGAAAAGAAATAGGCATAAAATCTTGATCCAGATCAGGAAGGAAATCAAGAGTTGTTATAATTGATTAACAACGCATGTGTACAACAACACTACCAATAACTGCAACAACAATAATTATAATAATAATAATAATAATAATAATAATAATAATAATAAAAACAACAACAACTACAGTAACAATAAATGATCGCCACAAAGATCAGCCTAAAGCCACGATCATGGCAAGAGAAGAAATAGCAGCTACCAAGTATAACTAACCGGCAAACACCGAGGACCGAGTGGATAGTATACAATGCAGCACATACGGTAAACATCGAGAATTAAGCAATAAGCAGCCGACAGCAGTTGAGTTGCAATAACGTAATTACAGAAAATTATGTTAGCCATGAAAGTGATGGCGGCTGTGGTGGTGTTTGAAGTCATGCGTAGCAGAATATAATTAAGAACCACCAGCAGTTTGCCTCAGTTTAGTTCAAAAGCAGAAGGGGAAAAAGAAACAGACAAACAAGTGAGGTTCCCTTGGCAAACTTTTGACCAATTCACATCTAAATTTTAGGTTTTTATGGACATTTTCGTGGCTCGATTGAAGGTGTTCGTACTTACAATCCTTACGCAGTCCGGATAAACACTCTTAACAAAACTTTAGATCAATCAGAATTACTACTGCGCTATATATTGAAAGCTTAAAATGAAAGAATCCTCTTTAACCAAACAACAGACACTCAATCGGACATAGCAAGCATAAGAGCGGTCGAAGGGAGAATTAAATCAATTTGAAATTTTGCCTTGACATCTTTTATCAGTGTTATTGTGGTTGCTACGCTTTAAATAACAAAATTAGTATACTCTCAATGTCTGGTGGTATATGGTTAAAAATGAAAGATAAAAAACAGGTAAACAATAATAAAAAATATTGTGCCTCCAAGCATACATACAAACACAATGGTAATGATTATGGTGTAGTCGAAAATGCTCATTTGCGACAACATTACGTAGCAAGAGAAGACGAACGAAATGCTGGTAGACATTAAACTGCATGAAGAAAAAGAACGGGAATGCTTCCTCTAAACAAGCATATTTAACAGTCACGGGTCTTCGTCATTATGTTCGTAGTTGTGGTCGCCGCCTTCATCATAATCTGTAATTGTCAGCTAACAATCCAGCACAACTGCACTAACCGCAAACGGGAAACAGCAGCACCGGCAGCAGTACCAGCAGCATCCATCTGCAGCAGCAGAAGTAGGAGCAACAGCAACAGCAACAACAGTAATATTTAGAATCAGCAAGAAAGAAAGGAAGAAAGTCAAGTAAAACAACAATATTACGATGTGACTTTCAAGCATCCTCTTCATCTTTTTTGAGTTTGCACAAATCAACCGTTTCAACTTGTTATAGCTTTTGAACGTGTGCATGTATATGCGCACGCACAATTCTGTAATACATACTTACAGCAGTAGCAGCTCAATGACTAGACAAAGAAGAAGCAAAAGAAAAGAACGACTGTGATAGAACAGGTCCATAATCACGCCAAACCAACTCGAGTCAAGTCGCCCAGTCATCGCAAACCGAAAACCAAGCAACTCAACCATGCCGAACAACAACAGCAGCTACATATATCAGCATACATGTCATTTTAGTTTTAAGAGAGTTGGTGGTGAAAAAAAACTACGACATATAAAAAAAAAAAAACAAGAAAAACAACAAGAAGAATAGGCACAACGATCAGAAAGGGAAAATAACTGTCGGCGCATTGCGGTACATTTGCTTATGTAAAAATCACAAGAAAAAACAATCTGCTGCGCTTGCATAGAAACTGCTGCCACCGATGTTTTTATGCATCGCACTTCAATCTGAAACCGGCTATAAAACGCTGTCTTAGATTGATGCGTTCAAGTTTTATGCCAAAATCAATTCTAACATAAGGTCCTATCCTACAGGAGCACACTTCCCACAACCGGCATTTTAATCCCTATTTTTCGCTTTCTTTGCTAAATAAATGCCTGTCCAGTCCGGATTCTCTTTATAGATTATAATGGGGGGAAAAACCTCTTCATAATCTTTATTACAAAATGCTTAGACTAGTTTACCAGACTTTTAACACAAATACACTTTGGAATTTTTAGACGGCTGGCTACGTATTTTTTGATTAAGAAACCCTATTAAACGTATAACAACAACAACTGAAAACTGTTACGAGATAAGACGCAGCCAAATAGAAAGTGGAAGATGTCTGTGCGTTAAGTTGATGCTAGAAAAGAAATCGTGGAGCGAAGATATGCTAACAAAAACAATGCCTAATAATAATGATAGAAAAAGGCTTTGCGCCACAGCTTTGCGCCAAGTATAAGATTTAACTAAAAACCGTTAAACCAATATTTGCTTTTCATAAAAAGCGTAGTTTTACGTCCGCAAATTTGAGAGACGTGATCCAGCCATAGACGCAATTAAGTTTTCACGGAACGTTCATATGGTATAAAATGAACAATGAGTGCAATGTGGGAATAAGTGATATAACAGTTTGTCCATTCCATGTATGACACCGAACAGCCAAAAATCCTATTAACCATAAAAAGTTAAAGTCACTATAAGGGCTTTGGTCGTGTACTTTTTTGCTCTGTCCTATAATAATATATCATACGCTATAGTGGGCCACTGCCAAAACCCGACAGCAATAAAATTTATCATTCTCCAATACTACCAGCGTGGCCATGGGAATTGTATGTCGCCGTATTCTGTCTGCTTAGTCACTTTGTCGTAAACAGAATCGCAGGCAGGACTTGGTGCTCAGAGAAAAGGAAAAAGTGATGATTAGAATGTAAAATAAAAGAATTTCAATATTCGCGATTTATTCGTAAATTTATTCATAATAGTGTTTCTAAAATTATTCCGAATCAATTTGTGAACACATTCGCAATTTATTGAATTATAATATACTCGCGATTATGCCACAATGTGATTATTATTCCAACTATGTTGAATGGACGACGAAATCTTTTCCCCGAGATTCCAAAAATAAAAAATTGAAATTCTCTTGTTCTTGGCTTTTTGCCATGCCCTAGAACGTTTAAGGTAAGGGCCCATTAAATTTTGCACAGGCGTACGCAACGCCCAGCAGGACTCGATATAGGCGTTATTATGGCAGTAATTGGATTCAGAATCACTTTTCGAATCAATATAAGCATATTTTAGACCAAGGACGAACGCTACTGAAAACGGATAGGATCGCATCATTTTCCTGACCATTCCCCATATAAAACCCATCATGCAGTGAAAAAAGTTTGCAATTTTTAATTTTGCTTCGCGAAAACAGTGAAAACTAATAAGTGATCGGGGAAAATTTTAATGGGATGGGTTCCTACTACATAAACGTTTTCGCAAAACGTAACCATTTATAAAACAACATGGTTCAAGCTCTAGTGTTTTATGATAGACTGTTGCCCAAACAATGGTTTGACATATAAACTTACAGTCGTAAGCTTCGACTACATGGCTAAACTGTTCAATCCCCTGCCCATATGAAGCTTCTTATAAAAAGTAAGGTCTTATATGGCAAGAATTTTTAGGTGAAAAATTATATTAGACAGTGACACCTAAAACGGTACCTAAAAGTCGGCGTTTTTCGGCAAACCTGTTTTTATTTTCCTGTTTTATTTTCCAGTAATTCGTAGTAGATATGCTGATGATTTTTTGTCGCAACGTATGTTACAGTGTAATATATTATTACATGTGTAACACGAATCGGCCAGAGACCGTAAAATATAAGTAGTTTAAATGACCGTAAGAGCATAAGTAATTTCAGTCATGTTTACTTATTTGCTTTGTCCTTTTGCAGTGATCGCTATTATGAAAATCGGAAGAATCGCATAGCAACAGATAATACGAGATGTTTCGTCCAACCCGAAGGCTTAGCTTGGCATTAACATATAACTGTTAGAGGTGATGGACACAAGACATACGTGCCTTAGCTTATACAGAGTTTCAGGCTTGACGTACTCACAATGTGTTTGCTTTTTAGGAAATCAGAAAATGATATTTTCAAACGACTACAGAAATGCACGAATTATTGAAATCTCTCTTGCAATTTTCATCGAAAAGTGCTTTTTTTCCTTCCGTTTGTTCTCGTTGTTGTTATTGTTCTTATTATTGTTCGTCAACTAAACCTTTCTCTTTGCTTGAAGGGACACATATTTTTTAAGACGCTGTTATTTTTGTTAGTGTGTGGATGAGAGATATTCTAGAATTTTTCTGAAAAACTATTGATTTTTTTTCCTTTTTAACTTCTACCGTTGTCGCTGCTGATTAATGTTGTTAAAATCGCTGAGCTTGTTAAATATAAAATATTTTGCATTCATACCGAAATAGAGTAACAATGGGAAGAAAAGTGGAAGGTGTTGCCGCACTGTGGCGTTATGCATAGTAACATGACTTTAGTACAAATGAGTTTACCTTTGGTCTCTTTTAGGATGACGGAATGAGTGACTGACTGACTGACTGACTGAGTAGCTGAACGAATTGTTTAATGCCGTTCTAAGTAGTTGCACAAATCTATGGCCTAATAATTAAATGCACATAACGAGTATGCTTGGATCATAACTTGATTGTGGGCCGTTGCTTACTGTGGTTAATTAGTTGGTTCCTTTGCTATATTGTTTGTGTGGCATATTTTGCATTTACCCAATAAATCTTTCATTTACATATACGCGAAGTATTTCTTTCTTGCTTGCATATAACCCCCAATGAAACCCAACGTATAGAATCGAGTAAAAGACAAAACTTTTGTCCATGACCTTCTTTAAAATGATCACAACTACTATACTACTACTACACTTCTACTATGACTACTACTACTACTACTACTACTACTACTACTACTACTACTACTACTACTACTCATAGCATTAGTCGTTTATTTGGTGGGCTGGTTAGTTGGTTATTTCTCCTGCAAGCTTAAATATGCTTTTAAAACTTTTCCATTAAACTACGATAACAAGGAAGAAAAATAAAACCAAAAACGGAAAAAAAACACAGTTACATATCTTTGGCACGACTTTGAACTTGACGGGCATTAGTATTACTAGCTTTGCTTGCTTTTGAAAGATTTCAGATCTTCCACCAACCATTAGGCGAACGAACAGCACTCATAGACGACAAATTGTTGTTATATTATAAAGCTGAATGAACGACCATAAGTCGGCATTAAAACGTCCCATCATGTCACTAAATTATAGGTTTGACTTGCAAGGAAAAAATAGAAGAAGGAAAAAGAGTAGAAACCTCTAAACCGTCCAAGATAATGTGTCTTGGTTAAGTTTCCATTTCCTTTGTGCCACATAAAGTAAAAATAAAAAATAGAAACTAATGGAAAAACATTAAAAAAAAAAAAAACACTAAGCATTTTCACCATATACAATAAATTTCCTTCTTATGCAATATAGACAAAAAAAAAAAAAAAAAAAAAAAAAAGCTTTCATGTCCCTCCTCATCACCACCACCGTTGCCATCACTACCACATCGCCTTATGATCATTATCGTGTTGCATACATTTTTTTGAATTTTTTTGAAAAACTGTCCTCCCCCGCATCCACTACACTTTTTTACCTATTTAGCGCTCTCTGTTTTGATTTTATTGCTTATTTAGGTTACGTTGTTATGTTACACTGGGTTAATTTAATTTCTCGTTTGTGGTTTTCTTACAAATTTCAGTCATTTGAGTTCTTCGTTCTTTTTTTTCTTTTTTGGCAAATTTTCTAAGAGATTTTCTCAATATTCCCAGAATTTGTTTCCGCGTACATGTATCTAGCTAAATAATACTGCTGACAAAATTGACCTAAATTTTAACTACAAGCAATTTGAACAATAAATGCTTTTTGATGTGAATCTTTTTCCAAAACGAACTTTGAAAAGAGAAACAATATTTTCCCTTGTTGTGCATTTCACCAATAAGCAACCAATAAGCATAGCAATTTTCTTGCCAAGTTCCCTGTAAGGTGCATTTTCTCTACCCAATCGACACTGCGCTGATATTTGAAACGCAATATTTTCGCAAAATAAAATGAATGAGATGACATTCTACTCGGCTCGAATCCATTTTGTAATACATTCATTTGCAAACTCTTGGCCAACTCTTGGCCAACGTGTGGATCACTGAGTGACCCATCACAAAGAGAAGGCAGATCAT
This sequence comes from Glossina austeni, assembly GCA_000688735.1. NCBI lineage: Eukaryota > Metazoa > Arthropoda > Insecta > Diptera > Glossinidae > Glossina > Glossina austeni. The sequence goes on along the minus strand of KK502539.1, from coordinate 125,021 downwards.
CGCTGTCACCGCATTCTAACTAACCTTGCCTACTGATAGACAATAAGAAATTGCTACACAACAATTGTTCAGTGTTACGAAGAATTGATTAAAAAAAAAAACCGCATTGATGGCGAATAAATTCAAAGCGTCGACGAGATATTTATAAAAACTAGAAAAATAGTTTGCCGTTTGCCCGCATTCCTTTTAATTCATATAAATGTAAGTAAAAAATACTTTTTCACATGAGATTTATTTTATATAGGAATAAAAGCAACTTAACTGCTAAAAATGCAGACCCTTTTATTTGCTTTAAGACGACGAGTAACTCGAAGACTGACTTCATCTCTATCACGGAGACAACCAATGTCGAAAAGTAATGTGTCGTCACGTTATACGATGTAATGCTATATTTTTGTGTTCCTAATAAAAATTATAATTTGACTTTTTTTATGTTACCTTAAAAATTTAAAGCGCAATAGTCGTCAACAAGTAAGCACATTATAGTCGGGCATGGCCTACCATTTAATACCCTACTCCACATTGTCTAACACAATTCTTATTTTTATTACAGAATACAAAAATTATATCTTGTTTCCATAGCCATATTTTTCATATGCGCATTTATGGGGAACCGGGTCCAAAACGCAACCTAACGTAGTACAAGTACAAGTATAATCCAAAAATAGTCTAAATTTGGTAGAGTTCATTTTGGTATGAAATTACTATAATATTATGCGTCTATTTCCATCACCATATATTAAAACTTAGACGTTTCTGTTGTACAATTCTCGTAAAAATTTTTATTACGGTAGGATCCAAAAACAAATTGGCCGAGGCCGAGGTAGTCCAAATTTGGTACAGTTAATTTTTCTATGTTAAATTACTACTGTGATATAATTTTCATCGTGAAGCAGTGAAAATTACAGCTTTTTGTCGCATGAACTTCACTTTTTGTTATATGAGAGGGGGTCCAGAAATTGCCCCAGCCGGTCCAATGTTTTCATCCCAATTTAGAATGCCGAAGTACTGTCACCTATGCACTTTTCTCAAGAAATTTTACTAATTACAATTTTTTTCCATATAACGACTTTTCAGAATAGGATGTTATAGGAGGAATGGTCGGAAAAATGGACCGATCCGAACCATTTTCAATGGCATTCGTCCTTGGGTCAAAGCACGTCACTGTACAAAATTCCATCAAAATATCTCAAAACTTGCGACTTATAGAGGGAACACAAATTTACGTGGACAGACGGACGGACGGACAGACAGGCCTAGATCAATTCAGATTATGATTCTTGATTGATGTTTCGATAGGTGTAATAAAAGATGGCCGTATCTTAAACCCTTCTGCGTGTTACATACGATATATCTCGTACCACAAGTGGTGCAGAGTATAATAAAAATGAAAATCGCCTTAACACGTCTTATGGTTGATTTTACTTGACACTAAAGGTTAAATAATTGGTTTGCAAAATCAAAGTAATTTAAAAAAAAGTTGTCAGTTTCTTTAGTATCTTTTCTCCAAAAACTAATTTCTTCCATTCGTTTTGCCTCTCTGCAACTCATTTGGTCAAACCCCTTCAAACAAATACAACAGCTTTAAATTCTTCCTTTGACGACATTTGCTTGTGACATAAAGTGTGCAAGTTTTAGTAACAAATGGACATCAAACCAGAGAGGAGATCACGATGAATTTAACGGATGCTTCCGTTGTTAGCTCATATAATTCATTGCTTCCTGTCTCAATATTTTGCATAAAGATTCCCTGATCGATTAATAATGTGAGATATTTTTTCATATTTTTGTCTATAACTTTCGATTCTACGAAGATATATCCGCAAAAAACAAGAAAAGATACAGAAGACAAAACTAGCAAAACCGATTGAAACACTCTTCGTATATATCTTCTTATATATCATTCATAAGCCAGATGATTTTGAATTTTATAATGCAATCAATGTGTTAAGGAGAACCAAATCTAAGGAGAATATGATCTTAGATGCAATTCAAAACGTAAAAGATCTGAAAAGAATGAGTTATATGGATTGATACGTCCTAGCTGCGATCTTATAATCGAACAAAACAACTTATTAGAGCGATTTCAGTTATGGTACAAGGCTGCCCTAAGTTTGTGCGGATATATGCAACACCCAGAAGGAATTGATATAGACTAGCCTTTTATTACACGGATCGACTCAGAACCATTTTCCGCATCGGTCTAAACTTGTCGGTCCCTCTGTTTGTCTTGTTTTCTTGTGTTCAATCTACAAATCGCATTTTTGACCGTGTGATCGATCGATCTGACGAGTAGTCAAACCGAATAATTCGAAATTGAAAAAAGGGATCGTAATATTTATAATTTAAAATTAAATTTGATCGCAATTAGCGGATACATCTCACATATATATGTGTTCATGATTAACATGAAGAAGAACACGCTAACCAACGATTCCCAGGGCTAAGTAAGAGAAAGTCATTTCTTTTTTTTCATATTATTAAGCTTTGCTTATGAACATAACATAGCGCCTTGTTTCCAAAAAACTGATTGTCAAGACATATTAAATAAAATATGCTTCAGTTTCCGCAATGATGCCGTCCGTTGGACCAAATGTTATTTCGTGGAGTGTATTTTTAAAATTTACAAACAGACGGCAGTAGCAGGGAGCAAGATTTGGAGAATGCTGTGGATTCGGGACAAAAATTCCCAGATTTTCTACCAGCAAACTAGCGAACAGATTGTCTTTTGCCATCTTTAGTATCTCGTGCAAACTCGCTTTTCAAGTGTCGAGAATAGTTTTCACAATTTTTTTTAATGTTTTCCAATGTGACCTTGTGGCAAACTTGCTCGCCGTTCATTATCTCTCGATTATCGATTCGAAATCACTTTTTGAATTGTTATAAGCTAGTCTGTCGGCTTATCTGCGTATTTTTATCTCAGATGTCTGTCTATTCGTCAATTTTCACTTTATTTTCAAAATTTTATTTTTATCCAAGGTCGTCATTTTTAGGACTTCGAGTTCCATCATTATAGTAAATCCAAGTTGACACTTTCACTTTTAATTGAAGGTCTCAATTTGAGTTTTTAAAGTCATGAGAATTCCAAATACATGCGTACATAACTGCCTCAATCACTTAATTTTCGGAAGAATCTTTTCGATAATAAATTTTTAGAAAGGAACAGACGGACGTACGATTTAAACAAGATAGATAGAAAATATTTCGTCAACAATTTACCGGTTATTTAAAGATTTTTCAACATTTCTACAAATGTCTATGGAACTCGTGGTCCATTCAAAATGTTTCAAGTCTCGACGAATGAACTCCTCTTTCGTAGCTTCGGTTTTGTCTATAATTTAAGCTAAAGCCGTACAGTTTCAACTTTAGTTAGTTAAATAGACACACCTTTCACACATAACCTTTCAAATGTTGGTATTTCTTTGAGAAGAACATCGAACATGTCGAACCATCATCGATTATCTTTATTTGGGTATATAGATAGGGTCATAGAAAAAAGCTATGTTACAGCATTGCTGCATGTAAATTAAACTTCGCAGTCGATGTGCCCTTTCTTTATGGGTCGAAATTAACCGATTGAAATCATTCGACGAAATACTAAAAGAATCCTCACTGCAGATCTTGTATTAATTAAATTTGAAACATAATTATACTCAAAAGTTACGTATAAATAGTGTGTAAAATGTGTGAGTAGAAAAGACAACAATGTCCGTGTTTCATTCGTATCATTTAAGAGGACATATATATATATATATATATTGTAACGAGTCACCTAGGTTAAGGTATTACTCGAAGCTTTTCAACGGTCCATTTCAAAAAAAGTTTACGAGAAAACGAGTATGTGTCGGTGGGCAACGTCATTAGTTGACAATTTGAAAATAGTACGTGATTCGCTTGTACAGGGACATGGTCACCTCGTTCGATTAACTACGTTTTTGGGCCAGTCACTACCGCGCTTGATGTAACTTAGCTCTATAATAGCTTAACCGTTTGAGTCCCAGATGGTTTTGAAAAAACACTGTCGAAGAATCCCAGACAGCGCGATCGCGCTGTTCAGATTTCATGTCGAGAAAACCCAAACAGTTTTGAAAAAAACTACATAAAGACATAAAATCTAAACAACGCGATCGACATGAAATTTGAACAGCGCGATCGCGCTGCTTGGTACTCAAACGGTTAAAGAATGACTTGGCTGTCTATGTATGCGCCAGAGCTTTTAGCCCGATTTGAACCAGACTAGAAGTTGACGCAGATATTCAAATGTTTTATTCAAAGGTCTGTCTTACTGGTTTATTTGTACACTAACAAAATCGTGCGATATAATATCCGTGTATGCTATATGAAAATAAATGTGTGCACCTATCTTGTGAGCACACAAAATATTAAAGCAGGCAGAAAAGAAGGAGATGATCGATCTCCTTGCAACATATTGCTATGTAAAATGCAATTTCTGCTATTTCCCGCTTCTATTCTAATCCAGTTCCCTTCGTTACGGTCCGAATATTGAATAGTGGATTTGAGGATAGCGTAGATATTATTTGCAAGTTTTAGGAGATCTGTTTATTATTCCGTTCATGTCTCAAAATCTTCTGCGAAATGTTGATAATTATTTTTTCAAACGCCATTTGCATAAGGCCTCCTTAGTTTATCACACGAACAGGCAAACCGTCACAAATTTGTATTTGTTTTGGACTTTGTAAGGAATTTCGTTTTCTATGAAATCATATCGCTTTCGTACACATTTACTTTATCAAATATGGGTTTTGCGTAACACTGCCCTCCACTTAATCTCTCGATCTCGTTTCAAACGAAGTCATTTGCATAAGCTACCAGGCAATTTGCACATATTATCTTAGCCATAGTCCCGCTTTCCTGATGGTTCTGCATCCGATAGACTTTGTCACTTATCTTCCTGATAACTTTGAACTTTGAACTTCCAACTATGTTCCAGATTTGCTAATAACCTCTTACTTAGGTTATACAATCGCATCAGGTCTCCTTCAACAAAGTGTTCTGAACTCGATCTCGCGGCCATCATTTTATCACTTGCCACCTGGCTTCTGTGTCTAAAGCGTTTCGTTTGATGATGGATTCAACCATTTTATTCCTATCCATCCATCCATCCATGTTCGAAAGACTTTCCCATTAGGCCCAACAGGCTCCTGTTGTGAGGCTTCTCTGACCAATTTGTATGGCGTTCACCTTTGCAAAGGCAGATATTATTATCTGAAGAGATATTTATTCAGCGGCCATATACTTGGAGGTGCCATCAAATGCCTCATCATAGGCGTCTTTAATTTGGTGATACTTGTGGTTACACCATCAACTTGCAAGTTAGTCATTCTTTGCTTTAAGTGTTTTATACTGTTTCGCAAGGCGCATGTATCTTGTAATCTTTCCGTTCTAACTTTCGCCCTCCCTACTTCCACGTGAACAACACACTGGTTTATTTTTCACCGAAAATTTCGATTTTTGCATCGAGTTGGCTTACTGCTGCATTAGCAGTCTTCAGGGCTGTGGCTTGGCTTCAACCTGCACGGTTACGTTAAATGTGTGTTCTTTTTGAAATGTCGCTATTTTAGTTTTGATGCCACTTCTTGTCGTTATTGTTCCATTTTCACCGTCATGTAATTTTGATGCCATTTTGGACTTATGTCCACCAATTTTTGATGCCATTGCTACGTTAACACGAAACTTCATAAAGAGCTTCGTGTGGAAGTCTTTAAAAACATTATTTCAGCGATATCTTCTTTAAATTACGATGGGCTTAATTTAAGTCATAACGAAGCAGCGGAAATAAGACCCTTTGCGATATCATTTAAAATGTCAACACATTTCTAAATATTTGCTCTACTGAGCACCGAGTGCATACTGTATATACCAACGTGTGCGTGGATTGCTCGATTGATCATTATTTAAACGTCCCTTTTTCTTTTGTTTAGTGAACGGCAAGACAAGCAAAAAATCCCATCAAAGACCCATCAATAAACGGTAGCTGATATGTAAATGCAATCAATGCTAGTTTACTTTTTGTTTTGGGCGTGAATGAGTGCGTTTAGCGTTCGCTTCTTTGAATACATACACACATCCGTAGATTATAAAACAGCTTCATATATGTATGAGGTGATTCAAGAGAAATTTTAAATCGCTTTGAGGGCTGAGCACATAACTGCAAACTTTTATGAGCTTATAGGAAGGTTTGAACTTATAGGAAGTCAGGAAAGACTGCCTATACCAAGCGAGCTTCTGCTGAAAATTTGCAGCCTAATATCTCAACTGTTCATTTATAATTTCCCTTATGCACTAACCAATTTTTTTCGGAAGTGTTTTTGTCCGTTTCTAAACAAAACTACGTTTATGTGGCCTTTCAAGACGGCCGTCGTGGAGATATGAAGCTGCGAGGGATTGGAAAGCTTTCAATGCTTCTGTCAGGAAATTAAAAACTTAGGATGAAGTCGCTGACTATATTTTCCTAAGTTATTTCGCAACAAGTAAAGCGCAGAAAATACAACTCTGTCGCTGACAGATACGCCAAAAAAGGCATTTTCGAGTATAAATTCTTGGAAGAAAGGAAACGATAAGAATATATATGTCCTTTCCATAGCATTTTTATAGTACTGAGATTGCGGACTGATGGACGGAAATAAAAGAAAACTTATTATAATGAAAGAACATATTTATAGCACAAATCAGAACATTAAACACGTATCTATCGAAACAGGACTTTTTAAAAATTTGCATTTTTTCCAACCGGCTTTTTTACAATATTTTTAAAGCAACACTCTCTTGCGCACCTCGTAAGACATTTTCGGTAAATTAATTTAAGCATTTTTTATTAGTAAAATTGAGCTTTGCAGCATTTTGCTCTTCTCAATTCAACACCATTACCATTACCAGTTTTGCCGCGAGGCGTAGACCCCCGTAAATAGAGAGCGCTTCGCGAGAATGGTTCCGGTGTTGCCATTTTTTGATAAGTAAATAATAAATTTTTCCAACATTTATTATAAGAAGTTCTTGATAACATCGTTTAATGTTATTATTTTATTACCTTTGCATCCTTCAAAAAAAAAATTGTCAAAAAAAGCCCAAAAAGTAGTGGCTTGGTGCAGCGATTTCTGTCTTAATGATATTCGTTCATCGTGACTGGGTGGCTATTACTTTTGATTATCGTAGGTAGTTATGCACGCGTATCTGTTTGTGCTCAATCGCCATAAAAATAACAATTCAAGGACTACGATGACATAAATTGAGAAAGAAGAGCAACGCCCGTCTCAGATATGCTAATGGGCTGTTGTTAGATATATAGATGCCGTGATCTGATCCACTGACTACTGCGACTGGAAATATTTTCTAAAAGTATGCAGAAATTAAAGTTTATCGGGAAAATGTGCTGAATCGGAATGACAGGTATTTAACTTTCTTCCTAAGGCGAATATGTTTCTCACTTGTTATTCTCTACGCTGGGTAATTAAACAATAAAAAAATAAATAAATAAAAAATTAAAAAAAAAAAAAAAAGAAAGAAAAACAATGCCGATATTAATTTGATCATGAACATGTGTATGTGCATGCGTGTACGGGTAAATATATGCAATTGAAGATTTGTTATTTTTACAATGTTTTTCTTATATACTCTCTAGGATCGCGTGTACTTAAATAATATATGTATGCGTAGTGCTTACAAAAATCAATAGTGGTGTGTTTATGTACTTTTACAGATCTATCTACGTGTGGATGATAGTTTCAGTCTTTAGGCATCTTCTCGTTAGTAGGCTGGCATTTTCAATTTTTTGACAGTTGACATATTTATATTTATGTTTTGTGGCTGAAAGCTTATGAGTCCACATATAAGCTAAGCATGTAAGTGCAGACAGATATAAACGCTGCAATATATATAAAAACAAAAAAAAAAAAAAAAAAAAAAAAAAAAAAAAAAAAAAAAAAAAAACAGCAAATCATCAAACGAAACTAACGTATTAGTAGCTGGTTGGCAACGGTGTTGCGGGCTTATATATAAGTCAACTGAAGTTGGTGGGAAACTGTCAATTGTTTTTATTGCAATACAATAAAGAAATAGAAAAGAAAAATATTCATATTTATTTATACAAATGTGGGCCTATGCTTGTACGAATATTTTTCAGTGCATCCAGACCAACTATGTACATGTGAAAAGAATCTGTTAAAATAGTAAAAGAGTTATTGACTATGTTTTCCTACTCGAACAGTTGATTGATTGATTGTTGTATTGAATGATCGATCGATTGCTTGCAATTGTTTATAATGAAGTTTTTTTTTTCCTTGAATTTAGTTTTGAGAAACGAGAAAAAGAGAAATAATTCACAACAAGAATATCTTTCTATTTAGATATATATTAAGTGCATTTATAATACTCGAGTTCATATATGACATACATAGATAAAAATGTGGGTTTAATAATTTAGATGTGGGTGGCACTTAGCTTCAAGTTTGTAAACCTGATAATGTTTTCATTTGATGATGAAATTGTAAATTTTAAGGTCGGCGATAAAAGGAGAGGTAAGCCGCGATCATTTTTTAAATGAATCTTCGAAATACGTATGATTTCATCCTCCCCTCCTCTCTATCATCTTTTTTGAAGAGATTTGTACGGTACATATCTCTACGTCGTTATACGTCACAACTTCTTAATATCTCAGCGTCGTATTTGTGTTAAAGAGTAAGTGATTTAGTGTGAATCTTCGGATATCGCAAATTTTTTCAAATCACAATAATTTCATACTTTAACAGAGATAAAAAATAAAAGAAAAATTAAATAATTATAACATAGAAAACATGAGTGAAATGATTGAAAAAATTTTTCTTCCTTTTAATGATCAAAATGCGATAATAACGAAGAGAAACGCAAAAGTGCTTCGGTTTAATAAAACCAAAAAAAAAAAAATTGCATCGTTGTGAATGCAGAGGCGATTAGACTTTTAGTTTAATAATATGCTTGTCATAAATAACAACATTAAGTTTATAATATATTTATATGTATATATATATATATATATATATATATATATATGTATAGACAAATGCATAGGCATTTGTGCATTTGCTTGGCTCGAGAAAATGCAATAAAAATTAGCTCTAAAAATGAAGACAAGAATTTATAGCGAAGAGCATCTTAAGAATTGACTGAGATAGGAAAACAAAACGAAATATCCGTAGTAGTCACACTTTACGTACACATACGAACATATATTCATTCATATATGTGCATGCGTATGTGCATGTGCATGTGCACGTGAAGATACAAAATAACCGCTATAATAACTTGTAAAACAAGCATAAATTATATGTTTGTGTTGCTTATTATAAGCACATACGTCGACTTACATATGCTTAGACTCTAGAAAGCTAGAGCAAGTGAGCTAGCAGCAGCTGCAGCAGCTGCAGCAGCGTCAGCCGCGCCAGCAACAATTCTAATTGTATAAAAAATAAATAGAAAAAATGTTTTTCCTTCTTTCATCTCTTTCTTCGATTCTTTTTTTTTTTTTTTTTTTTTTTTTTGGATATGTTAAAGGCAGCATATAGAAAAGGCCGGTCAGTCAAAAATTATGGCATACATAGCTCTCTCTCTCTCTCTCTCTCTATAGGTAGCAGTGGGTGTATGTGAATGCTTTTGCGTGCTCAAGTCAGCCATTCTTACACCCACACAACAGATAACTAACTACTTTTACATACATACGCATGCAACTTTGTCCTGCATCTGTCCCTATTTGAATTCATTATTTTCTTAAATCTTCTTCTTTTTTTCTTTCTCTAATATTAATAAAAATTTACACTCATTTACTCTATTGGTGTTGTTGTTGCTATTGTTGTTTTCATTTTTGTTCTCACGTATTATTCGGCAATATTTGTCATTATATGGAATAACGTCAAAAGACAAAAAAAAAGCGCTTAAATAGTCTAAAAGATAGTTAGTTAGATGAACGAAAGGCTGTCTCTTCCTTAACTGGTTTTAACAATTTTCACACACAATCACTACCATTTGAAATGGTCATCGTTGTATGCATTTAGCGGCGAGCTAGCGACAGCTGCTACTGCGTCTCTTTGCTTTCTTAATCGTCTTCTTATTTTTATTAATTTTTTTTCGTTTTTTGTGTATTCGTCAATAAACCCTCAATCTAGCAGTTGCTGTACAAGCAGACGCGGCGTTCCGTTTATCTTTCTTTTGCAGAACATTTGCGTACGTGCTTGTGAATAAAAGTGTGTCCATACCTATATATGCATGTATGCACTTATTTTCTTCCGTTTTTGAAGCTTTTGATTCTTTTATTTATACCTCTGCCTCGACTCCGCGCAGAACAGCTAAGTTTATATTTGTTTTGTTACTACTATTAGATGAGTAACCGTACGCGTATGCGTGTGATTGGCTCTTTCAGTCCACGTATGTACGTCCGTTCTGTACAGGTTATTGCTATTTTTTTATATAGTATTAAACATTCTTTTCATTTATGTGATATTTGAACTATCACTGATAGCGTATGTGTCGCAATTCATCCTGATTTATGAGAAGCAACAGAAGAGGAAAAAAAAGAAGTAGCCGATCTGATTAAAACGGTTGAGATCTTTTTTTATTTTGTTTATAATAGACCCACTCCTTAGATGATATCCCTTGTACATGGAGGCATATTGTTGATCGAGCAGGATTATGTGTAGATGAAGTGGTGGAAGTTGAAGGGCGGGATGGTGGAGAGAAAAGTATTTACGTACATTCGACTTTAAGTGGTGGTTGAGGACGTTTAGGAATCCGAATGGTTCTATAAAAAGAGCTGATCAGTGAGCAAATCCTTTTTACTTCTGTAAAACACTTATTGTGAAGTAGCAGAGGGCTTCGCTCTACAAGTTTTCCTATACTTAATATTAGATATTTGTCCATCAACCAGGATAAAAGAATCAAAATACAATAAGTTGTTGCTTGCAAATAGCTCGATCGAAATATTTCATCTATAAAAAAAGAACTCTAATGCTTATGTCGTTCATTAGGTTTACATTATCTGACTATCTTGTAAACATAGGATGGATACAAGACTTGAGAACTCAAAGTCAATGTTTTGTTAATTAATAAACGGATTTGAAAAGGGGTGGGTGAAAAAGGGCTTATAGATAGCGTTCAGTAAAATTCTAGCCATAGTGTCTCACACAAGCTTAACCAAAAAAAGTCGCTTCACATAGAATGGCAAAAAAATCGAATTTTTTCCCTTTCCGTTAACTTCAGAAGTTAGGTATGCGATGTCTGTTCATATTTAGGATTCCCTCTCATATGAAAATAATTATGAAGAATGCCAACTGTTAATAATTAAATTAATGAAGAAAATAAGTGAAGAAAACATTTTCGGAACTCGGATGAAATGACTCCATATTTCATATCTGCTGTCATGAAGCATTTTTTTTTTTCGAAAATTAAGTATTTTTATGATGGAAATTCATATACATTACTAGAGTAGTGTAGGAGGGATGACTAATGGGCGGTCTTGCCTAACGATAAAGCTTTAACTTATACATACATCTCCACTTTCGACTATAAATAAACGTATTCATGTTAGAAAGTATAAAAAGATAACAATACATAACGGGCGTACAATCGTACGCAATCGTAAGAATTTTGAAATTTTTTATACCAAACACTTCGCAAATATTTAAATAAAATCGACACCTTAATGGTTTTGCCCGACCACGCCCTTAACATTCATATTTATGCATTTTAAAACGTTTACTTTACACCGGTTAAAATTGGTTTAATTTATTTAACAATTCTTTGGTTTAGAGAAACGTAACTGTGCTCCAAGACAAATCTTGGTTAGATATTATCAACACTAAAACTATAAAAATTTAGCAATCTTTTGCTATAAAACCAGTGGTCCTATCTTTACCTTGGTTTACCTTGAAGAAAACGTCTAGAAAAAGTCATTAATATCAAGCGCTTAGGTTTAACTTTACAAGAGCCACGTTAGGAAATTCATTAACACTAGAAACTGACCCACCAATTTGCGAAATGACAGGATGCACCGCTTGAATTAGATTAAATCGATCTTCTTCTAAGCCTTCAAATTGCAAAGATATCTGTGTTGAACGTTGCTTGCAGGTGTGGGAATGAGAAACGGATTCAGAAGCACTTTTTCTAACTTTTTGCAAACCTTTCGCTAGCCTGGTTGCTGAAGTCTTATACAAGCCGAATGTCTGATATTTTAAACGAAGCCAAGTGGCACAGCCGCCATATACGTTGTCATGAATTTTATTTAAATTTGGTTTCTTTTGTTACTGATCTTGTTCGGTTGCGCAGTTGTTTCCTGCGAAGGTGTAGTAGTTATTAAAGTATTGTGCATTGTTTATTAGAGATTTTTGTCTTTTACTTTATGTATATATGTGTTTTGCTATATTAAAGGGAACCACCCACCACTTCTCTCGCCAAAGAAAGGAATGCAAGTTCTTTGAAATTAGACGGGCAGGAGTTATAAAGGAAAGGAAAAGAAAAGAAAAAATAAAAAACAAAACCATTGAAAAGCGTTCTTTGAAACGGCTGCAAGAATGCAAATTGTATGTTCAACTAAAATGTGTTGTTGTTGTTGTTATCTTTTTGCTCCCACAACAAACACAACAAAGAGCAAAACCAAGAAAAAATTATTTATATTTTCAGTCGTATTTTTTTTTTTTTTCCTTTTGTTTCTTTTTTTTATTTTTTTTTAGGTTGTGTTATTTTCAACTGATCTGAAGATATCATATAACGTTTAAGTTTTCGTTCTTATTTGGGTTTGACCATAAGGCTTATGAGCATCTCTTGTGCGAAAAAAACTTTACATTGTTATTATATTTATATAGATAAAGCTCTTTTTCTCTTTTCGCTAAGAAAGAAAGAAAGCAGTTTAATTCTACAACACGCATACACACACACACACACACACACACACACGCTCGCGCCTATAGACATGCCTATAAAACAAATAAAGATCATTTACAGAAAATGTAGAGAGAAAAAAAAAAAGAAAAAAAGAAAGGAAAGGAAAGGAAAATTGTATAAAACTAAATGATGTTGTTTTGTATTATTGTATACTTTACTTGTTGCATACATTACACACAAATATACATATATACATGTATTACACAATTTTACGTTGCATATATCGTAGTAGTACATTACATTCTGGTTGTTGTATATGGTGGTTTTATTCTGGCCTAAAGGTATCGCAAAGAGAAAAAGTTCATTAAACTTTTTACTACCGCAACATCAGCAATGAACTGCACCATAACGCAATGCAATGCAATGCAATGCAATGCAATGCAATGCAATGCAATGCAAAGCACTGCACTGCGCTAAACTGCACTACTGATGTATTGAAAAATATATATAATCACGCATACACACTTATATATATATATATATATATTTTCACAGACACAGGAGAGAACACGAGTACAACAAACAGTTGTGGATCACGTTCAAATTCTACATAGAAAAACAAACATTAAGAGTACAAAAAAAATGAAAGAAAAAAGAAAAACATTAAAACAAAAACAAAAACAAAAACAAAATAGAAATAGAAAGAAAACAGAATACGGCATTAGAGATTCTAGAAAGGAAGTAATAGTGCAGAAAACAGATTTTCTATACTTGATGGAAAAAATAGATGCAAAAAATGGAAAACCTGCCATTGATTAGGGGAAGGAAACTATGAAAACATAACTGAATTATCTCTCTAAGGTGAGAGTGGCAGTACTTCAGAAATCGTTTAGCTCTTTATGAGCTGTGATTCTGTCGATAGGATGATCCGACACACATTTACCTAAGCTTCCCCTCCTATTCCTAGCAAGTCTTTCTATATTTAAACTAACATATGCCGATAAGTTTACGAATAAATTCACTTCATATTCCAATGACATCTGCAAAAGTCAACGAAATGTGATAAGAAAATTCAATTATGAGCCATTCTAGCAGCAAGGTTGCAGTCAAAAGGGTCAGATTCAATCAAATTCAATTCCTACGCTGATTACGCCCTAAGAGACTTTTTAAGCATAATAACATACTTTCGCCATCGATTTTGGGTTTGGTATCATACAATAACAGAAGCAGCTGTTTGTGAGATTTTTTTCAGCCAAAACCAAATATGGGTGGCGCGGAATTTATAAGGTATTGAGTCAAAAAGGAAAAAAATTCAACCCGATTTCTCTCTCCCTCCCTCTCTCGCTTCTAACACCTCCTACAATTGCTCTATCAATCTTCTTTTTCCACCACTTTTTCTTCGCATCGACTCCGACTTTTTATACTTACCGTTCCCGATTTTCTATCTCGTTTTTTTCTCTCTGGATGTGCCTCCTTCTCCTTTTCGAAGTATTTCTTAAATTCAAAGAATCCGAAAATTTATATGCCATCCCAGTGCGTCGCGAACCAACATGAATAATACAATTGTTTTAGTCCGATGTGAAAGTCGACTTATCCATTGGGTTTTAACAATCTCGCCTAGAATATGCCATACACACGACTTTAAGAATTGTTTCTTTTATATGCATCAGATTCTAGGCTAACCAACCATCCAAAAGTTTGCTATCCATTATTGAGGCCAGCAAATCAATTAAGCAAAGCTTTTATTATTATTTATGCGATACTCTTGCCAAGCGTACTTGGATTCCGATATGGATTAACGGTACCAAACTGATCTTGATATTGTGTTCCTTCAACTGCAGACGATAGAACAACGCAAGGCATAATACATTTGCATAGCATAAAAGGTTTGCTAAAATCAGATCACATGCACCTATCGTTCGGCTTACACACTGGATATGATGATGAAAATGCTTGTGCACGTAAAACCATTTAAGACCGGAAACATACTGAACGGGAAGCCAGCAAAGACAAAAGTCATTTAATTCAAATAAGGTGCAACTATAATGTTCTTGGTATTGCAATCAGGAGGGGGAGGGATGTATAATGAATTTTTCATATCGTTTACGACCACAAACCTGTAAAATGTGTATGTTTTCAATTAGTTTACTCATTAGTTCGTCTTTAAACTTTTCTAAAGCTACCAAAGACGGGATATAGATCTTTTGCTAAGCATTCAGATGAAAGTTGAAGATGATGCTTGTACGCTAGCTTACAAAATATGAATAAATTTAAACCTTTAATATACATTCATGAACAAATGACGATTGATAGTACATATCGTTCTAAATGCATTCAATACTTGGCGCACAAATATTTATGGCCTTAGTGAAGAAAAAATTACTTGAAAATGTCAACTTTGCGTTGTCTTCGTAATCGGAGATATTTGTAATCAATCAAAAATTCTGATTTGACTTAGCTATGCCCTGTAAGAGGCTGACGTTGGATAAAGGTGTTCTCAATGATTGCTCGCAGATTATCCCGGTTGGGGATGTCAGGTTAAACAACCATATCGTCCACGCCAATTAAAAGATTGAAATAGTGTCGAAAATAGTGGAAAATTTCAACACATTTCCACTATTAATATACTCTCCGTTTGAATGTTCCCAAGAGCCTCTTAAAATTGGCGTACTCGTCTTTTGTTTTTTTTCATTTGTTGTTTCGTTTAGCCTTTTGTCCGTTCATACGCTCGCCTAGCTGTTCCCCTTTCTTTGTTAATAATAAAATCGTTAAGATTGGAAACAGCGTTAACTAAAACCGGGAAAATTCGCGCACATACGCTTAGTTCATCATTCTAAATATTAGAAAGGTCCAGTTTTATTTCATCAGAGAATTACAATTCGAAATTTACTATGAACACTGGGAGGAGCCTGGTTAGCCATGATGCCGCACAACATCGACAATTGATTTAAAGAACTACAATTGTTTCTAGGCTACAGAATTTATATGAAAACGGAATTTAAAATGACTCTGACTGCGTACATATTTCCTCTGTTTAAGAAAAAAAATGCGAAGACAGCGAACGATAAAACCAGATACACATATTTTACTGTTAGATATAAAATTTGTCGGTCAGAAAACTCTTTCGATATTTATACATAGATGGCTTCGCAGCGAGCTTTGTAGACTTTTGGATTTTCAAGGTCAATGGCACTAACGATTTTGAGTTAATTTTAACCTTAACCTCAAAACCGAACATTTTCGTCATATTTCATTTATTCGGTTTCGCAAGAAAGTTGCGCTAAATCTTACAAAAATACACACAAAGATCATGGTGATGGAGCATATTTATGAGAATTGATTGAACTATTTATTTATTCATTGTCGACCCATCACGTGGCTGTTGGAGATGTTTGAATCAAAGTGTTTTTAAAATGAATCATCATCGGTAACGTTGAACATATTTCATAGCAACTGAATTTCATTAGCAACTGAACGCACATTCACTTTGGTAATACTACACAAAAGTATTTCAGTTTTTAATTGCGTCTAGGAAACCAAATCAAAAATACAAATATCAGCAACTGATCGCACTGAATAAAACAGTCAGCAACAAATGAGAGATGATCAGAATTAAAATCGAACACACACATATATCATATGGTTAATTGATAAGAAGTAAATAATACTTAGCTGGATGGCGATCTCGCCAACCGAGTATAATGTCGTCTTATTATCATTAACCCCAGTCGGACCATATATACGCGGTATACGTTTGAATCGCATTTAAATTTTGAACTTGAATTGTTTGATTAATTCATTTTTCATTTATTTGTAAATATATATTTAAAAATTTATTTTTCCCTTTCCTTGAAATTAATTAATAAATAACACCCTTAACACAGTTAACCCTTTTTACAAAATGCTTATTATTATTACACCACAATCTAACTCGCAGACAGACAGTCACACAGTCAGACGGGAAACCCCGGTATCATGGAGGAAGGAGACGGGCCTAATAAACAAAGCTAATCTATTTATTTCTCTTATGCACTTTTCCACCGCTTCTTTCTTATTCTATTAAATAATCCCTTAAATACTGAAAAATAATGTCGAAAAATCTTTATAACGGTTGTTTTTTTTATTTCACACAAAAAGTCCCTTTCCCAAGTGAAGGCACCGCACACAGCCGCGGCATACCTTTGATCGTGTATTTCGCGAAATTACGTTCTCGGCGATGGTTTTTTCAGCCGTTTAATTTCAAGCGTTAGTAAAATTTGTAGTGAAAGGCGTACGATTTTTTTTTTTTTTCTTTTTTCTTTAAATCAATATCTTAAGACATTTCTATGGGCCAATGAGTCTGGATGTTGAATAATATTTCATAAAATATTTTAGTTTTTTTGTTCATGTGTGGAAAGGAAATGCGGTTATAGAGATTCTCTAAAATCTCTATAGGACGGTTTTTTTTCAAGACCGTCATTTTGTTGTCAAAAAAATTATTAGAAAATATTTTAAATAACTAAACAAACGAAAGACTTGCTCCATCATATTGATTCTTCTTTCGTAAATTAATTTCGGGACACTAAGTCGCAATTCCATGCTTATGCTTGCCCATGGTATACATTAGCCTTTAGTTTAATTCTGATTGTTTAATATCTAGTCCAATAATTGATTTATGAGCTCCGACTCTTCACACATCATTTTCTTGCTTTCCATCAAACGCATTATTTTTATTTCATTGCTGCTATCCATCCTAGCGTGGCATCTTCCCTGATCATTTTGCAGTTAAATAGAAAAATTCTTTAAGTAAAATTAAAAATGTTGTAAAAATTTTTTGCATGTGTACGCGCGAGCGAATATGTATTGTGCAGTTTTGCTGAGCGTCAGTGATATAAAAATACAATATTAACTATCACTAAACTGGATTATTCAGTAGAAATAAAAGAACAGCAATAGCAAGAAAAAGATCCGCATATACGTGCCCTCTGACAGTGTTTATTATATATACAAGAGTTTGCTCTGAGTGCGTTTGCCGGGCCATGAAGTAAGGTTTTTGGAGGGTGGGTAAGAAGCGTACTATAGTATAAAAGCAAGTTATACTATAATTATCCAAGGACGCTTGTCTTTCATTTAAAAAAATCGCAAAAATACGAAAAAAAAAACAAAAACAACGAGTAACGAGTAACAGAGATAAAAAACAAGACCTTTTTCATTTTTTTTTTTTTTTTAACTGGAACTGTTGATCGTTGGAAAAATGGTCGATTGGCTGAATGGTGTTGCTTGATACTTTGCTCATCTGATGACCGTTTTGTTGTAATTTGATTTTTTTATGTACAAATATATATATATTTTCTTTTTTTAATTTTTATTTTCTGTTCTTCTGCCTCTTACCCTCGCACCGTTTATAGTTATGCGCGTTGTGTTTTTACTTGTGTTTTACTTCTGCATGTTTTCTTCCTCAAGTTGTGTGTTTCGGTTACAATAATAACAATAATGAAACGACCTTGAGGTTTGATGCACCAATGTGGGCAAAAAAAAAAAAGAAGAACAACAACAACAAGCACACATACCTTAAAATCATAATCATACAAACTTACATTTAGTACATATATGAGAGTACATATGTACGACACATATACGTATGCACGAACGAATGCACAGACCGACGTACACGCATGTGCATACAATTTTACACGTATCTATTTTGTACCACATCTGTAATGTCTATGTAGGTTTCGACGTTGGTAAATTCCAATTATTTGCAGATTTTCTTTTGAAGCGTATGTTTTGTTTCTCCTGTTGGTTTTCTTTCATTTTTCAATAGTTATCTTAGGAATTTACCCATTAAGTTGAGAGGGGTAGTGCAAAAAACACTATAATGGAGCCACTTTAATGTACGCTGCGCAGACAGTGGGACGGTCGGGCAGACAGCATTGATGTGTATTTATGCTCGCATTTGGTTTAAGATAGAATACTCATTCACTCACTCACTGACTCACTGACTCACTCACTCGATATTGCTACAAACTGCCCATAAATACCAGCTAAAAGAGTTAGTCGTCCGTCATTAGTGGCACAGGTATTGCTATTGTTAATTTTCTATTACTCTCTCTACATCGTCCTCTCTCTTTTTCCCATCTTTCTCTTCTCTTTCTGCTCGACTGAGGTTCAACTTTTTATAGAATTTTGCTATGTATTGAAATTATTATTTGTATGGCATCTTTACGTTGGCTAAAGGGTGTGGGCTTTGGCTGGTGCCAAGATTAATGGTTATCTATCCACCGCAGACAGACAGACAGACAGACAGACAGACAGATAGACACATTCAGAAAGGCAGACAGACAAAAAGATATACCTAAATATAACCATATGTACAATTTGATTCTTCGTCTTCGTTTACGCTTTTATTTATTTATTTTTTTGTTTTTTTTTGCCTTTTCGCTAAACTCTTTATGTTTTCAACAAAAATTTTATTTTTTCAGTTTTCCTTCGGTTTTTTTTCTTCCATTTACGGGGTTTCCAACCGTTTATGGATTTTGCTCCAGGCTTACAAAGGGGCTAAAGACACATGCTCTTGCGCGCACAAACACACACACAGATAAACTTATATTTATACATGTGTATTTACGTAAAATTAATTCTTATTACATTAGCTCGAGATGAAATTACGCGACACAAGTTCTTTGTTGCAATATTTTCAATTTCATTGCGATGCATTATTATACGCGTGCATGTGAGCAACAAGTCAGCTGAATTGTAGATAAACAGTTTGCTATGAAAGTGTCGTCTCACTAGACGGCAATGCCTTAAGTTCACATTTGTAAAAATTATAGAACGTAGTGAACTGCTAAAGATAGTCTTTCGAGGCAGTCAACAATTTTGAACAAATATTTATTATTACTTATTATTGTCCGCCTGAGTGGTCGAGTAGGCAAGAGTCTCAACTAGCAATTCAACGGTCGTGGGTTCAAATCTCAAGTCCGGTAGAATTTTTAATAAAGCCGACAGACTTAGATGCTAGTGCTTTAAGACTTTAGTCTTAGAATTTATTCTCTCTCTAGATTTATAATAATAATAATAATAATAATAATAATAATAATAATAATAGAACTCATTATTAATTGAAGAAGAAATTTTATACAATAGTGACTTAGTTCGAAATTACTGTTCAGGCTTAGAAGAACATAGAAGTTATCTTTTCGCCTATATTGATAAATATTGAAACTGGAAACTCTTCGAAATATTATTAGAAGACGGCTAAGTCCATTAATTACATCGCAGATCGTTGTCTGCTGTAAGTTAAATATGATTGAAAAAATAAATTCAAAGTTTTTACACCTTGAACCACTTACGGCCAGAAGAAAGTGAAACATATATATATATATATATATACATATATATATATATTTATTGTATCAACCGAAAGCATATTTATCCGCAAGTCAACTGTTCAATGTCTGTTCATATAGCTCTACGGGCAAACTACAAGTTGGAATTCTTAACATATGTCATTGCGTAGGGATGCTATTGCAAATGGATTGGTTTGGACCCATTTTCTAAACCACTACTTAAATAAAAACTCCTTTTGAAAAGAGTGTTACATGGAATGCGCTATGGATTTATAAATTTCGATAAAAATTTATTTTCGTGAAAAATGATGGAATATGTCAAGAAATTGGAAATGTTCACTCTCCTGTGGACGTTCTTACAAGGAATAAGTCCATAAGACGGAAGAAAGTCTAATCTTTAGTATTTGAAAATGAGTGCTGATCCGAAATATGGTTTTATTATAGAAAGTTCGGTCTACATCGACCTGTTTTTCACTTGAATTTTAAAGGCGCAAATTCCATATAAAACTATCCTTATAGTGCTTTTTTTAAAATGGGATGTGAGGTGAGAATGGCTCAAGAGCCCGTGTGCTGCACTTTAAGCCGCTAAATAATATTATTAGCGAATCTAAAAAATGTAAACAAAAAATTGAACAAAAATATGTAATAATTTTGTTATATATAATCGTGCTATAATATATATTATCCAGCAAAAACTATTCGACTATATTATATATTATATATATATATATATATATATTTTATCATCTATTATTTATATCAACTACGTTAGGTAAATATTGGTAAGAGAGAGAGTTAAGAAGAGAGACGTAAAAATCGCCCGTTTCCTTTCAAATTATTGTGACCTAGTAATTAATCAATTAAAACTTATCCGTGCCTTACTTTGGCGCAATGTAAGAGTATTTGTCGACGAACCGCGGGCGTACTAAAAAAAA
Organism: Glossina austeni; assembly: GCA_000688735.1. Classification (NCBI taxonomy): domain Eukaryota; kingdom Metazoa; phylum Arthropoda; class Insecta; order Diptera; family Glossinidae; genus Glossina; species Glossina austeni. The sequence continues at coordinate 103,894 of KK502539.1, read as the reverse complement.
GTTAACTTCAACTGAGGCAAAATTATGATACGCTAACTTTTAGCTTTCTATCTTAATGCCGCCAGCTAAGTGACAATGGAATAGGCCAACGAGCCTAAGAAGAATGTCACGCTAAGAAAAACTGCAGCTACTTGGTAAACTGCAAACACTGTTTAAGTGTACTTCCTTTTTCTATTTGAAATCATTTTCTATTAAATCTTACTTTCTTTTACTATACACACACACCATGCCACCTGTTGTGGAATCTACCTGAATTTTAATAAAAAAATGTGTTGCAATGAAATGTTAAATGAAATAAGAAATACTATAGAAAGACGAAAATACACACACACACACACACACACACACACACACATAGAGACACACATGCACATATAGAGTATTATATCCGCTCGAAATTTACATAAAATCTATATCATTGAACTAAACCGAACCGAACCGAATCGAACCGCGCCTTAAGTAGCCATAAAAGTCACATTGACGGTAGAATTAGTTAAGCAGTGTTGTCAAAACAGCCCACATTTAAGCTGCTGGTGGGAACGACGACAATAACATTAACAGGCATATATGTAAACAGCACTGTTTTATTATTATTTTTCTAAATAACAAATAAAACAAAGAAAACCAAGAAACAAATAAAAATTGAAACGAAGGCGATTTGTTATTTTTAATTTCAATAAGTAATAAAATAATAAAAGAAATAAACGAACCAAAAAAAATTTATATATATTAACCCATAAATGCAAATGCGTTAGCTTTATAATCTGGTCGCTCGTAATGTTACTGCTGCTGCTATTCTCTGTATTATAGCAGTAGCACACAAAGTCTTTTTTTTTTTTTCTTAAGCTCCTTGCTTTTCCAATCATTGACAGCGGGAGCTAAATGTCATCTGGTACGCTTCTACATATACATTGCATGCATATCTACATATACATACGCATAGGCATTATGTGTGCATATGGACGACTTATAAGTATTTTGGCCATTTCCATAGCAAAAAAAAAAAAAAAAATTGAAAATATTTTATTTGTGTGTATATGTATTTTGTTTATTTCGACAATAAATATAAATGTTAAATGAATTTTGAAATACAAAGACATGTGAATGAAAACAGAAAAAATTAGAGGAGAAAAACTAAAAAAATGAAAACAAAAAGGAAAATAATTAAATGATATCTCAACAATTAAATGACAATTTGACATAAATGTCAAACACACATTATTGCGATAATAACGCTTTGAGCAAAATTGTATGAGCTAAACTGTCGGGTTGTGTGTTATTAAGTAAAGAATACCTCAGTTTTTTATACTGCAAATGAGAAGAAGAAAGAAAATGGGTTCATCAAGAACCTTAACAGAAGAGAGCAAAAATCGAAGGGTTAGCATCTGCTTACATTTGTTAAGTCACTACTCTAAGAGCAAAGGTTATGCCTTCAACACACACTACAATCGACCATATCCCTTGCATACGCACTTGGCTTAAAAGCTCCGTTTTGACATGCGTCTTTTTAACCTTTGACATACACTGAACAACACCAGCTAAACTACTGAAACTTATACCAATACAAGCAAAATGCCCAATGCAATGCCCAAAATTTCGCAAAAATTGAATTCGCCGAATGAGCGGACGGAACTCATTGACAGAAGCAATATTTCTTGTAGTGCTTTTGCTTAGAACACCTTTTCCGCTGATTGCCTAACTTTTATTTTATTACTGGAGCATTTCAATCCTCCGAATCCTGCCTGATTGAAACCATCTATCTTGTCTTACTCATTACAAATACTCCAAAAGGGTTGCCTTTCTTAGAACGCTTTCCTTGATGATCACTTTGACGTCAATTTAAGCTATTAAGCGAGACTCTTGCAATCCTTGACTTATGGCTGATTACGAAGCAGACTATTTTATGGATACTACGCCATACGAAAATCAAACAATGGATAAAATACGTCCGCATGAAAACTACTTGATTGGGTAGAAAGTGAAAATCCTTTAAATGTTGAAAGTCAATAAAATTTGGCAACGGTTTACCTACCTGGTAACGTGATAAAGCAAAGAAGCTTCACATGCACTTGACAATTGATGAAATCGACAACAGTTCGCGAGAAACTCAATTGGCAAACGGGTTACAAAAAAAAAAAAAAATATCTGAATAAAATCTGGTATTAATGACATGCTTTCAAAGGATATATGTGGAGAACGTGTGGTAGAGAGGCAAACACAATTGGGTCGTGATATTCGAAGAGAGATGACGAAAAGAAGCGGTGAAATGTTGTTGAACTGAATGTTTCTCCCTTCAAAGATTGTAAGCAAAATCTACGCTATTCCAAAACCCACAACCCAATGCTGCGAAACTATTCTCAGAAATGTTTGATAAACGTGTATAGCCGCAAAAAGGAATTTCATTTTTGTGACAGATAAGCTCAAGTCAAACCGCGTTCTACGCGAATTGTTACGCGTTGAGCCATTTTTAACTTTTGTTGTCGTCATCTTCTCACCAACCCTAAGACTGCATCGTTTTTAGCGTTTATGTTTAAGGCTTGCATTACTGGCAGGCTTTTTGTTCGCCTTCCTTTTGCCCGCGCTTGGGTGATCTGCTTTTCAGATGAAATTTCACATGCTACATATTTTTGCTTTTACTGTTATTGTATTAGTATTCTTCGTTTCGCTTATGAATATCACGTGCCTTTGATTGTCTTTCTTTCTTGCTTTCGTCCTTTTTCGCAGCTGAAAACTGGCCAAAACAAAAAAAAACTGACAACAATAACAAATCAGCAGAGAAGACAAACTTAAGCGTAGCACTAAACTAAAATCGGAACATGGAATGGAGAAAACAGTGGTAGTACTCCAGTAAATTAATAAAACAGATCATGGGCGTCACTGTCCGTCACACTTTATCCGCTTATATTTACTATATTTTCGATCGATCAATAGAAATTAAATAAAAAAAACCGAGCTCACTTTAAAGCATTCCTTTACTCTTTCGCATCCACAGCGATTGCCTCTTGCTTGACGCACTATTACGAGTGATATTATGAAGCTGAGTATATCGTCTCCAATGAATCAAAGCCCTTAAGATAAATGTTGTGCAGAAAATTAAATTAAAAATATTTATGGGCTTCTCGACGGTATCAAGAAAGCTTAGAATCTTTTACCGCAAAAGACAAATCAAAAGTATAGCCCGCATCTGAGTAGAGATAGGAGCGTTTTCATTACCGTACATACATACGTACAGCATGAATGCGTAAAGAAAGAAAAAACTAAGATTATTTCTTAACAATAATTACAATTTACCTCAATTTTTTTTGAAATAAGGAATTTCGCGCTATTTTAATGTCTAAAGAATTTTCGATAAACGCTTCCGATTGTTCGAATGTTATCCAGAAAACATGTTGGAACTTTTTCGAATGTAATATAAAATATGTTTTAAAGTAAAGTGCATTTCATTTTTTTTTGGCCATTTCTGCGCAAATTCTCAACACATTTTTGTGGTATTCTTCGCATGACAAGCTATACGCTATTTATTTGTGCAGGAGTGTACATAGAAACATCATCGTCATTGCTTGGTAGTAGGATAAACGGCATCGTCCAAATCTCTCACATTTTGTGCGATACTTTTGAATTGTACACGTGTACGTAATCTTTAATTAATGAAAAATATTACAATTAGAAGGTAACTTTTTTTGTTTATAATAATTAGTCGCAGTCTTGCCATGTGAACTGGAATCAATGAATTTATGGCTTATATGACAGAGAATGAATTAAATCTTGATTACGTGAAAATGGTTAGTATTGTTATTTATTACACTACACACTTACATTAGTGACTGGTGATTGGCATCTTTAACGGTCAGTCAACTTTACTTTGACTTTAAGACTTGAAAAGCAAAAAAAACAGTCCATTAAAACGGTAAGAAAAGTATTTGGCTTTGCTAACTAAATTTTTTAAGCAAGATTTTAATGGCAATAAGAAGACAACTGTTATGCGATAATTTCAGCACTACAGGTCTAATTGCGCGTAACGCATTTCTTTCTAGAAATGCTTCAAGTCCAATACCACGGCTTGCTTTCACTTCTCTTCTTTAATATTCGATTTATTATTTATGAAATATTATCGGAAATTATTTGTAGATCGATGAATGAATGAATTCATAATATAAACGAATGAATGCACGCATCATTTTATGTAATAAAAATAATTCGAATTTCGAATAATTATCGAAAATTATTCAATTTTTTATACTCCGTAAGATCAATACTCCAATTATTGACTTTAAAAGCCATAAGTGATCTTTTTCTCAACACATTCTTTGTCTTTTTTATGTGGTTAGCTGTGTGTTGGAATTTCTATAAATCTTGTTATCACATGGAATAGATCAACATAAGCACAAGCACGAACAAAACACACACATATATATATATATATATATATAAATATACATAGATATAAGTATGCACATATGCATGTATTTATTTTGCTGTGAATGATTAACCAGAAGACATGCGAAAATACTCATATATGTAGAGATAATCATATAAAACTTGAACCCTGAAATCTTGTTAATCACATACCCTTAGGCCAGTGGATTTCTCTTACTGCAGTACATTATTATGATGATATAGATTATGGCCAATTCACTCTATCTGCATTTACGTCCGACTGTATCTGTTCATCCTATGATGTTTATCTATCAGCCAGTCAGTCAGTCAGTCAGTCAGTCAGTCAGTCAGTCAGTTAGGCAGTCAGCTCAATCAGAAATCAAGAGCATTCAATATTTGATGCCTTTTTCTTGGTTTTGCTTTTGTTTTTTTGTTTGTTTTCGTTTTCGCTTCTTTCTTGTTGTGTTGAAGATAAAAGGAAACAAATAATAAAAAAAAATTTGCTTAGAGAAGGAGACATTGCGTGTGCGATAGATTTCATGCTTAGATATAATTATCAATATTGAAAGGTTAGTATTAAAAGCTTAAATATTTCCATTTATTTGTTATTTTGCATCTATTTCTTCTTTTTTCTACATTATTTATTTATTGACTTTTATTTATTTATTTATTTATTCGTTTTTTTGTTTTTATATTATTCATCATTTATTTATTTATTTATTTTTCTCTCTTTTTTTTCTTAATTATTTTGCTAGCAGTGAATGTCTGGCACTTTTGCTTCAAACCGAGATAAGAATCTGCTCCAAATTCTTTTTTTTTTTTTTTTTTTTTTTTTTTTTTATTTTTTTTTTTTTTTTTATTTTTTTTCTTCTTGGCTTGAGAAGTGTGTATAAATAAATTTCACGAAACTTGTGTTTTTGTCAACAGAATCATGTGGCAAATGCGAAAGCAAAAAAAAAAAAAAAAAAAAAATGAAAATAGGGAAGAGAGAGGAAAGAGAAATTGTGTTAACAATTAAAGCGACTTTGTTGACAGGCGTTTGCACTCGGCATTCGGGGTGTTTGTATGAGTGTGTACATGTGTGTGCGCAGAGAAGGTAGGCAGACTTAAGACCACAGGCACGAACACGCGCTTTATATCACATTGCTTGCATAAAAAATAATGAAAGTCTTCGTCACACATGTACGCTTCTACAGTATATGCCGATAACAGCCAGCAGCTATTCTTAAGCACAAAAGAATGGTGTTCGCAAAGTAGCTGACAAGTCGTTCAACTTTCACATGCAATCACTTTTTTTTTTTTTTTTTTTTTTATTTTATTTTATATATTATTTTTTACTGTATTTAAAACACAAACTTATTCGATAATTTTAATTCAATGAGTCCGACTAGAGAAAGGTTATATTCGCTGTCGCTGTCGCTGTCACTATCACCATTAACTAGTCTGAAACGGTAGTAGAACAAAGAGGGAAGTTATCACAAATCAAGGTTGAGGAGATGTTGTCCCCATTTTGCACAAACCTTTTATGATATACTGATTAGCAGTTTACTTAAATGTCTGTCAACTCATGAACACGCAAGTGTTCCAACTGAAATTGTTGCTGAACTGTGAACTAAATCGTTTCCTTTTTTTTTCTTTTTTTGTTTTTAAACAACTCAAAGCTAATTGATTTTCCATTAGCGTTCCATTCCCCTCAAATATTTATTATTATTATTCTTATTATTATTGTTATTATAACAGTCAATGATGGCTTACTACTCTTGACGATTCTTGCTGCGGCTCCGAAGGTTTGATGCCTTATATAACTTTTGTTGCGGTGCTATGGCTTTACTATTGAATATATTGTAAAATTTATATCCAAAATTGCATAAAGTCTTGGTTCACGCTGAATGCCTGAATATGTGAAACGTATTTCCTTCCGCTAAAAAGCAATATTTAGTTAACACACGAAATTCACAATTTTTCGTTGGTTAACTCGTATACAAATGACATGACGTTTTGACAAACGTCGTTTGAAGTTCGAAAGATTTTCTAAAAATGGAGTTCCCGTTAAAGACACCACCCGGGAATTGCTGCTCGATATGTTATATAGGATCAAATAAGATTCTTCTCTATTTTCATATCATTTGTATTTAAAAATGATTTCACCTAAATGACAGCCGCTGGATTCCCTTAAGAACTCAAATCTTGAACATCAAGTTTTGCCACACTTTGCCACATACATCTGCTCTTATTTCACCAGTGACACGAATAATTTTGCTGAATAATGTAATCAAGATTTCGTGGTTTATTGGAATAAGCAAACGCTCCAGCAAAACTCTAATAGCCGTTATATTGTGTGATTTATGTGGCAAGCTCACACACACACATTTTCAGAGATTATATTATATGATTGAACTTTTCTCCCAATAAATTGATTCCAGGTCCCAAGCATCTAATTTGTGCCACAAGAAATCAAAAGAAAGAAAAAAATCAACAATCATGTCTATCCCTGTAGCGTTCTCTATTGTAGGTAACGGCAATGCCACTTTCATTTTCAAAAATGACATTTTCAACCCAACCCAACACAACCAAATATTGTTTTTGTCCACGTAAACGTCCTCTTTAGGAACATCACATGTGTTTTCCTTACATCAAAGTGTCAACGAATTTTATTCACGAAGTCTTTTAAGAAGGAAGAAAAAATATAAAACTGCGATCGCGATCTAGGACGCAAACGTATCGGCTCAAGAGACTTGTCGAAGCGCACTTGAGTGAAGTGCGATAAAAAAGAAAAAAAATTATTTAATTCAATGTAGTCCCTGTAGTGGCTACTTATTATATATAATTGTTTATCTTATATTATATATAAAGCGGCCTGATAGACATCCAACTGTCGATACTGTCGATTAAAGACGCGCGTAGCCTTAATTCTCTTTTTATGTGTATAACTTTTGTGCATATTTTTCTTTCCTTTTCTTTTCTTTTCTTTTTTAATTTCTCTCTTTAATCTCTCCCGAAATAATTACTTTCGTTGTGTACACACACACACACACACACACACGCATAAGCATAAGCATATATACACTTTAAGAAGCACTGGATGCCGTCATTGTGTGTGAGTGCTTGTAAGCAAGTTACCTTTTCAATTTCTTATGATTCCCCGTTGAGACCGATGTTGACCTATATCTGTAATTCACCTTCAGTTCATGATCATCTGTTTAGTGAAATTAAGAAAAACGAAAGAGTAGAAAACAAAAGCAACAACAAAAAGTAAGGCAAAATGTAAATGTCTCCATTCCTTAAGATAATTTATATGAAATTTCTCAACTCAAACTCAGCATGTTTTTCTTTTTATTGTTGTTATTGCTGTTGTTGTTTTACTTTATTTTGTGAAGCTTTGTTTTCAATTTTCTTAAATTGTTTATCATATTTATGCTGCATTTTTCGCTTTTCCAAATTTATATTAATCGTTTATTAACAGAGACTTTCTCAAAAACTAAACCAGAATTACAATTGTCGTGGACTATGTCGTTAATTGCCAGAGAGGAGTAAGCACCTGCACGAAGTATAAATTAAACCGAGCTTCGATGATAAAAACGGTGCAAATATTAGTAACTTTTATCGACAACTATGAACTTTAGTTGAGGAAACGCCCAGATTTTTTTTTGTAAACTAAAAATATATAAAAAATAAAAAAAAAATAAAAAAAACAACAATCGAGTGTATGGACAGCTCATCAATTACTTCCAATCGGTGAATTGTTGCGAACTATCATAGACTTCACTTGATTTTTGCCCTAATTAATGGCAGAGATAAAGATAGTTGTGGTGTGACAGTTGCTTCCTGAGCGTGTTAAACTTGACCTTCGAAAGGTCATATATATATTCTTTAGAAAACTTTATGGCATATTATTGAAATTAAAGTGAAACGAAGCTTAAGCGTAGTTCGAAGAAGAAATTTATATGTCCTTCGTATTCCATTTGGTGTCTTGTGGGCATCGCTAATACGTTTCAACGTCAGCCTATTAAATTGTGAAAATTTTCTTATTTTTCTTTAGCGCGTTTATATATAGTGTCAATATGTCAATATTTCAAATGTCCCAAATGTCTTTGTTCGTACGGGCTTATATTCGCTTATACTTAGTTATTCGTATTTTCCCACACTCTCGACTTTAACAGCAGAAAATGTATGAAAATTTCCAAAATGCAAGCAAGAGATACAACAAAAATTATAACATTACTCTTAACCATACAGCGCACAAAGCAAACAAACTTAAACTGCTGCATATCACAATCGTTTTTCTTTCTTATTGTTGTTGTTATTGTTGTTGTTTCTGCTAGCACACATAACAATAACGAAAATGTGTTAAAGACATTTATTGGGTCACTGAACAACAGCATTGAACAAAAGCAACATCAATTTAAATATTACAACCAGCACAGGGTGTCGCGAAAAGCGTGAAAAGCATAATCCATATCTTATCATACGGCATTTCGGACCAAGTATGACGTTTACGTTTCCCTCACCACATCCGGTAAACATATGATATCAGTATTGCAGTAGCAAAGAGATAATTGGTGCCTTGTTTACGGAATCTCTTCATTCGTATTTCTAAGCGTTATAAATTTGATGCATATTTATAGGCGTTGCAAATCAAACAATGCGATGCAGTGCTTGCAATCTAAGAGCGTTGAGTACAAAAAAAAAAAAAGGTTCGTGCTCTCACTTAAGGAATCAGGAGACGGAGACCAAAAAGAATTAAAACAAATGTCCTCAAAGGTCAAAATGCGATTTTATGGCAAATATATGGTCAGGTGGTAAACGTCTAATCTACGGTGATCGAATATGCTTGTGTTTTAGAAAAGCGTCGCTTTTGTCCGAATCAATGCAAAAGCAAACGAAACTGACAATCCAAGTGTAAGAGTCCGTAAAAGTTACTTAAACGGTGACAGAAGGGCATGCTTTTCCACCTCCACAACACAAACCGAACATCGTTTCTTTCCAAACAAAACATTTGCCTTTATGAAGAAGTATGACGGCCGCTCGTTCATGTCTTAACGGATTGCATATAGATGGCTGGTAAGAAGATTAAGTAAAAGCACTGCTGCGTCTCAATCCGAGGCTCTTCATGTTAAGCATAAATGAGGTACAACACGATTCAACGGCACCCTGTGTTCTAGGACAGTGCATATGCATATACTTTGTCGTCTCTATTTACCTCTAACAGACAATACGGTATTGTTATACAAAATATATAACTGCAGTTATGCCACATTTCTATGCAATCATACTCGTACTCGCTCGCTACACAACAATCGCAGGCTAAACGAACTGAACTTGAAAATATACGCGGTTTCATTGTTACAAAAAATGAACAAAAAAAAAAGGTCATAATTTTTGCGAGCCATAATATTGAACATTTTTCCGAAGACGAGCAGGGCAAATAAACTTTGGTTAGTTTGCTGGCCCGCGTCGTAGAAAGGAAGCGTGCTTAGTTAGTTATTTTGATAGCGACACTCATAAATACGATCTACAAAATGAAAGGCTCAGCAGCTCCCTCAGTTTCTTCTCTTTTCCCTGCACGTTCGCATCTATAATATTCAAAGTTTCATAAATTATTGTTTGTCGATATGTATGTAAGTTCCTGTGTAAAACTATAGTTGAATGAATTGCCGGCATTTGATCCGGAAGCTTAACTTGAAATTTAAAACCGTTTCTGTTAACAGTTTATCAAACTACATCCATCAGCTATTGTTTTAAGTACGATGGAAATGTTTTTAATTTTTTTTTTTTTTTTTAATAATAAATTTTGGCGACACACTTGCAATTTATATAATGCTGAACACGATTATTTTTCATTTAAATATTATTTGCTTTTACTGAGCTACGAATTACGTCGTACGACTTACATGTTATATTAATACTCTCCTCCTAGGCACGTAATAGATTAAAATTTCTGGCTGATAGGTATCCAATGTTCGGTTTAAGAGGACCGTTTTTTTTTTTTTTTTTTTTTTTTTTTTGTTAATTAATGGTTGTAATTTTTTATTGTTGTCGTGTTTTTTAAAGGATTTTTGCATAAGTCGATATTTATTTATATTTTTTAAGTCGATATTTTTATTTTAGTGGCATGCTCGTACACACACACACACACACGCACACACACACACACAAACACTAATACAATGGCAATGATTTGGGGTATTATGTTCAATAAAGAAAGAAACTTTTCGGAATAATGAACGCTTAAATGCTATAAAGAAAAAAAACATTTTTTTTTTATACTATTTTCGATATTTTTTTGCAAATATAGCGGTATTGTGTTGCATTCGTTGCATCTCTCTTGACAAAGTCACGTATTGAAGTTACAAATTTACAATTTAATGATTATTTTATGGGTGCATAATGAAGATCATGGAAGAGAAACATTGGGTAACAAAACACAAATAATAACAATAAATAAATAAATAAATATATATATATATACATATAGTATATATAGTATATATAGTATATATATATATAATATCATATAAAGGTTAAGGATTCTTTTGTTTATCATATACGAAATGATTTCCGGTTAAATGTAAAATAGTTTCAAACGAGACAGAACTTATATGCGTATATCGGGCTTGGAGCAGCTCATTTAATAATAGAACTATGAAATGGGTCAATTTTTCACTATTCTCAAGTGTCGATCTTCAAGAAAGTAGTTATAAGGCGTTTAATATTTCAACAATTTTTGGAGACTTTTATTTTTTAAACGAAAGCGCCTTTAAACGTTTGCAATGAATCTCGATCACTTGGTCTAGTCTTCCAGATGCCGACGTCTTACACCTATTTTCGGCAAATTGGGGCACACTGACCCATAGCTTTAGCGGAATCGCCACATCTGCGCAAATGCAAAACGAGGAAAGTTGAAATTTGGGGTAAGCGTTCATTCATCTATTGGGAACTCTGCCTTCACAAATGTTTGTAATCCGCCCTCAGACACGCCCACAATAATTAAAAAACGGAAATAATTTTCTTTCTGTCACCTATAACTTTCGGTCCCATAAATATATTGTCATGCGCTTAGAAAAGAAGCAGCTTTCATAAGCATACGTCGTTGCATTAAGTAATACCAAGGAACGTCAGTCATATCATGTAAGCTTTGTTCTTTGTTTTTCATTTATTAAGTCAAGGGAACTCACATTTTCGGTAGGCCAAGTAGAAATTTTTAATATGAAAGCAAGTTGTTTACTTAAGTAAAATCAAATTATTTGTAAATCATTTTTAAAGGATTTTTTAAAATTGTATTCAGGACGTGGAATCTCTGTTGAGCTGATAAAGAAAGGGAAAGCAAGTAATAAATATTCAGATGCCAACTTCCAGCGAAATCACCCAAGAATTATTTATTTGTTTTCGCCTTTGTTTTTCTACTTATTTAACGCAATGCTGTCTACCATATTATTGCAGACGAAATTCACCAACTTTCCAGTCAACTTTCCATAAGCTATGGCTGTGTTTGAAAATACATTTACCGTAAAGGCAAGAAGGCCGTGCTATGCTAATGTTCAAAGTTGACGTTATTCAATGAAGAAATAATATTTGGAATTGCTGATGAAATTGATCTTAGACGTCTGCCTGATTCTGGCAGATTATTATAACATTCAGTCGAAGAGTCCCCATTAGTTTGCACTAAAATACGCCATCTACTATGATATGTAACAATATGCCATCGCACACTCTTGATTAATGCTACAAGTCCGTATTTTGTTAAGCCCTTTATTCGGAGTCGTGCAGTAACTTGAATTATCTTTATAATCCCACGCATAAATTCTTTGTATTCTAAGTCGACATGAAATTCAAAATTAGTTTGGCTTTAGACATGTTTGTCAGTTGATTTGCCTGTGCCAGAAAATAGAAACTGAAATTTGAAACGTCACACATATGCTTTTTCTTCGTCGGACTCACAGACAAAATAAGTAGATGACGCGTTTGCAAAAAATTTCATATTCATTTATATTATAATGTACATATATATGTATATTAATACATATAGATATATAAATATATATATCAATCAGGTTGTCCGTGCCTCATTTAGCTTACCTTCGTCGCCCTGTAAGCTGACCATTGTTTTGTTACTTGTTCAACCAAAAGTTGGAGACGTGCCTTATACCCCCTTTTTTCATTATATATATATATATATGTTTACATACATATATTACATATATGTTCATATTTCTATATTCATTTTGTTCTATTACTTTTTGGCATATTATTTTTCTACTCTTTTTTTGAATTTTTTTTTTTGTTTTTTTTTTTGTTTTTTTTTTTTGTATTTATAAATGTTTTTACAAAGTATAGCACTCTATAAATCTTGTTAACCTTGTTTAATTTTTGTTTTTTTCTCTCGTTTTCATAAGACACGAATAAAAAATGGGCATTAAAATTTTGTTTACCAAAAACACACTCCAGCATATATATATTTTAGCCTTTTCTTTTGTATATGCAAAAACGAACGGATGATTTTGTCTTGTAAGGTGATATCATTCCCATTTAGCCAAGTTAACCAACCAAGCATATAGCCAACGATCGATGGATGATGACCAAGTATTGAGAAAATTGAGAGATTAAATGTGTGCTGCAGCGTGCACATTGCATTGCTATTCCATGCCCACCCACACTCTGTCTGGCACGATCACTCATTTGAAGGTATGATCGTGCATACTTGGCATTGATATGCATTCAAATGCATGCATACACGCGCATACGTAAATGCACATAAGTAAACGTGAAGTTAAATTGTTTTCCTTTTTTCGTCCGTTTACAATTGAATGAATTGAAAAGTAACCGCATCACAAATATATTTGAAATCAACTGGAAAAAAATGTTCCGTTTTTTCTTTTTTTGCTTTCTTAATAAAAAATTTTCTGAATTTATTCTGTACGTATATAGATTCATACATACATAAGTATGTAAAATATTCATTGATTTTTTTTCCTTTTAGTTGATGTTCATGTTTTGGTCAATTTCTGTGGTCTCTGTGGCATTGTTATGCTTGCTGTTGCTGTGCTATGTTGTATTCATTTGAGACGATATGGTTTGACATTCAGTGAAAGCAGGTTAAATGTAAATAACATTTTTCGGACTTATCAACAGAAAAGTGAAGCACAAAAAAAAACAAAGAAGAAAATTGTTATAGAATCGTTAAAGTTATAACTTTCTAATAGTTAGCAAAGGTTGCAAGCAATCCTTACCAGTATGTACCAGTGCCGGTAGTTGAATTCGACTGCGATGCAGATTTTTTAAGCTTTCCACTTACAACGTTACCACGGTAACCAATGAAATTTTGTTTATTTCATATTTAATACACAAAAAACTTACTCAAGGTTATCCCCAAATCCTGAACCCCATCGAGCTGGAGTTACAGTTAAGACACACCAAAAATTAAATAAATTAAAAACCATATCATTCATAATAATAATTGCATTTACATACGTAGTCGATGAATTTATTCAAAAAACAAAAACAAAAACAAAAAAAAAACATTTTTATTTTTACGTTTATTATTTCAGTTTCATTTCTCTCTACATTCACATGACATAATTACATACTAATAAAGAGCATAGGTTTGAGGACGTTTACGGCCATAAAAGGGAAGCAAAGAGAAACATAAATGACTCGCAAGGTAGATACCGGTTACGATTAGAGTCGAATCTTGTATACCCAACACGATTCGTTTCATCGGCAGAAATGTGTCAACAATATATATCTACACAAAGGCACACCGGCTCACTGACGGATAGACATGTCTGGATCGATTAGAAATTTGACGCTAATCAACAATATATGGGGATTTTGGGTGTCGCGAACATTATGACTAACTGGATTGTGGGTAGAGAAAGGAAAATTCTCTCACTAAAAAAGAGCAAAGTTGTGAATGATGAAACCGAAGGCATAATATATTGGCACAGAAGTGGTCACCATATTCGCATATGCGTAACGTGTCTTGATCAACTGCTTTCAGTGCTAATTCATTTTTGTCTTTTGACATTTAATAAGAGTCCGCATTGAAGTCAGATTACAGCCACAATTTCTACAGTTATTTCCATATAGAAGGTGGAGAGGTTCACAAAGAAATATGTGGACCTTCTGGCGATGTACGTAGTGGAGGTCCCGTGCAAATATCCGATTAAAGATATTCATGCCGGAAATCATAGATAAATAAATCAATTAAATTCTTCCCGGCCGAGTGCAAGTATTGACGGCCAACTTCAAAACATAATTGAAGAAAAGTGTTTCGCTATTCTCCAAGTAGGCTTTTTCTCCTTTTTCTCCTCCTCCTCTACATGTCTAAGTGGTTACATGCTACGCGTAACGAATATTCCCTACGTAACTGATCAACTATAGTGTAGAAGAAAACCAATCCCAAGATTCCAAAGAGCTTCAATTTCTCCTATATATAAGAATAAAAAATCAACTAAACAATCTTTCATCTTTCAATTACTAAGTATTGCGGTATATAGACACAACACGAATCAGAAGGTATTCGTACATTTCCTACAGAATGGTATCTATTATTAGCGATAAGCATGCACCTCGAACACATTTTTATTGCTTTTCATATAAATGATTGGCGGTGGGGGGGTTGGAAATTGTTCCAGCCATGTTAGGGATTAATGGCGGTCGCATCCAATAAAAAGTTTCACAAGCTAAGTTGCTAAGTGACTCCATGAGTGCGAAATTATCAATGTGCTAGAAAGACGCGATCAGTGTGATCAGTAAGTGATTAAGATGTGTTCAAGTAATGACCTTCGAACGACAACATGTGTCTGTTATTTTATCTTAATTTATTCATATTTCGTCGAACACGTGCATAAAAACTGCTGAAAATTTGAAAACAATTTCGAATTGAGCGATTTACAGACGCCTTTATTTACACCAAGCGAGAAAGTGGATGATCTCTAAATAGGCTTCTGGTCCCGTAAAACTTTTATGGGATTAAGAACAATGATGAATGACAAATAATAACGAATCAATAATAATAGCAAGAAATAATAATAATAATAATAATAATAATAATAATAATAATAATAATAATATTAATGACAGCCAAGTAAAAGCAATGATGTCAGCGATGATAGCCTATAGGCTTCGAAAGATTATGTAAACACAATCGAAACACAACTGTGCTTAAGTCATAAAAATTAAACATGAAAGCAAGCAGATTGCAAAACAGCAGGATTTTATTAACAATTACAAAAAACCGTTTACGAAAAAAAAAAAATGAAAAATGAAAAATGAAAAATGAAAAATTAATAACTAGAATAAATAATTTGTTTGGAAAGATAATAAAAATTTTCGAAATCTGTAAAGCAAGCCATAGGTGGTACGGTACGGGAAAGGTAAGGTAAGTTGAACTTATCTTACTTACTACTGTCGAGGAAGCCGCACCAAACGAATCAACGGAATCGTTACACAATTTTATGAAAGTGTTAAATTTAAAAATAGAAATCGAAATAAATGATGGAAAGCAGAAAATAAGTCGTCTACTTTTTAAAATGACTGAAATTATTAAGTGATTCTTCATACGAATATAGTTTTGAATGGTTGGAGAAGCACAAAATCACCAATCATCAAATTTATGTACAATGGCAATGAATGCAAAAAGGCCAAAATTCTTGCGAGCTGGCTGACGAACGATACGATAACTTCACGGATGAAAAACATTTTTTATACATATGTATGAATATATATGTGTCTGTATGTGTATATTGTATGTGAACAAAATTATTAAACGTAACTCTTAACGAGCTCTTAATGAGTTTACCGACACACACAAGTTCATAAAAAAAACATCAATGTAATATTATGAGCAACATGTGTGTGCGCAGTCTGTCCATATCCATCCATTTTGTCTGCCTGATTGGCATGACAATATATCTTTTATAAATTTCTTTTCATTTTTATCTCTTTTTTTTTTGTTTTCTTTTGTCTTTTTTTTTTTTTTTTTTCTTGTTTCACAAAGTGAAGGATGTTTTTGCGAAAGTTTTTTACCTTTCATCACACACTCATATCTATATACGAATGTGTGCACAGTTGTTTGTAAGTAAATAAGTAAGCAAGCAACACACTTAAAACGAATCTTGGTTACCCAACAATTAGGATGAAATCACTTTTTCCCTCATACGAAAATCAGTGGATTATCAGCGAATAGCAGAGGAGTGCGAGTGCGAGTGCGAGTGCGAGTGCGAGTGCGAGTACGAGTACGATTATCATTTATCCACCGATAAAAATAATGTCGCTGTAATATCGATGTAATTGCTTTTCATTATGCTCTCATCCGCGATTATATTCCGGAGCAGATTTGCATTGCGATTTACTAAAGTTTTGAAGTGTTTTGTAAGCGAGTACAACGAATAGCAACCCGCCACCACATAGGATGCATTTTAATAGATCTAGAATAGTGAACGAATCATTTGCAATGAAAATATTGCGAATGTAATGACCGAGATGGTCTACTGCCATCTGTCTGTCCTCTGGCCGTTAAGCATAAAAGCCCATTGAATATAAATATAAAAAGTGGCTTCAAAAAAATATTGGTACGAAAAGGAGGTCAGCACTGTTACATGAAAGAAAACAACACTGAAACGTAACAAAAGAACCTTAAAATAAATACATACGCTTACCTATGTGCATATGCATGTGCATGTGCATGTGCATGTATTCATGTAATGATAACAATATGTGATAGCATTAGGTGAGTGTAGCGTTTTTTTCTACTTTTGCCTTTGTCTCTGAACGACCTTAACGGTAAATAGTAAAGTTTTTTTCCCTCCTTTATTGTAAATTTATTCCTGTATGTGCGCGTTGTTATTGTTGTTGTTATTATTGCTGTGTGTTGGTAATTTGATCGCCTTAAGAAATTGTATTTCATATAATTATTTTTTTCTTATTCATTTTTTATTTAGTCTTTTGTGTGTGGGGTGTGGTTAGATAAGAACTTATGTATTTCTGTCAGTTGGTCAAAAGGTGAGAAAGCTTCAAGAGAAATATTTATGAACATTTGTTTGCAAGTGATGGGAAATTTGATCTTGTTAAGAAAGTTTTTAGATAAATGTAACTTTCGAAAATATATATGTAACCAGTAACTAAGTATGGCCGATAGATGGATAACAGAATTCAATATCGTTTGAAGAACGCTTAATTAAATCACACGTTCGACTTGGAACATATATTTTTATATTCGGCGCCGTGTTAAACAGAAGCAAATATTTAATAAATTACGATTTTTCTCTTACATATCATATATGATAAGAACAGACGATAACGAAGTTAATAAGCGACATTACGTCGTAATGCATCGCAGATCTAACAAATCTAACAAAAAAATTAATTAATCGTTTATTAGAACCATGAACCGATCTAGATTCTCAACTTAGCCTACTAAGGGCAGTAAGGAAATGCTTAACCGTTTGAGTACCAAGCAGCGCGATCGCGCTATTCAGATTTCATGTCGAGAAAACCCAGACGGTTTTGAAAAAAAATTGTCGAAAAGTCCCAAGCAGTGCGATCGCGCTGTTTAGATTTTATGCCAGAACTGTCTGGGATTCTTCGATGGTGTTTTTTGAAAATCGTCTGGGACTCAAACGGTCAAGTAAACGTTTCGTCCTTTTTCAATGTTGTAATGGAAACAGGCAATCAGTTTGATTGCCGTTAGGAAATTTGTAGAAAGTTCTAAAACACTTCATTATTATCCATTCCAATTCCGGAAGACTTCATATGTGTGCAGTTGCTTTAGTGCAAAAGGCTTCATTTTTGTACGATTTTTGTAAGATGAGTGCAAAACTTTCTTAGAAACTTACACAAACTTACACTCGTTACAGAATTTAGCCCAGCAATCGCCTTTATTCACTTATCGTTATCACTTACTTGATCGAGGGCAACCTATGCGTACTAAACTAGATCCAAACGCTACTAACTATGAATTATTTTTTTTGAATTCATGAATCTTTTACATCCATCGGAGGCAGTGAATGTCTGTCTACTGTCAGATTACGAAGAAAGCTCACATTGTATATGATCTTCAACATCAAAATCAAAAAACACAAAGTTTCACTTGATTTAGACTTATTTGTAATTTTGTTTTTCTTTTCAATTCATTACTTTAGTGACACTCAACAGGGTATCATATACTGAGTTTTTTTTTTGCGTAAAGGCTTAGCAAATGACTAAAGAATTACATTTGCGATTGTAGGCAAGTGTTTATTTTCATTTTGCGTGGTATTTTGAAGCACCCATCCATCTGCCATGTAAAGAAAGGAGGACTTTTTGCACCTGCAACGCATCGGCCAATAATTCCCGCGACCGCTACATATATGTAATCTCTAATAAACAAAATTGGTGTTAGCTATTAGGAAAGCGTCGATCCCCAAACGATGACTTTCAAAGTTCTTTTTTTCACGTTGATCATCTTTTACACGTTGCACTATTTTTCGTGACGCTACACATTGATTTTCGCTGGGAAAAGTGACGGTTTAAGCTCGACATTGGCTTGGAAGGTGTTTTGGGAGCGACCATTCGCTAATTTTCTGACGCTTAGAAATATTACTGATATCCTAACGATATTAAAAGACAGTGTATTCACAGTTTTGCCTGATAGGTTGAGCGTAAGGAAATTGTTTTCGAAGCAGTTGCAAACGTTTACTCGGACTGCAGCAAATACATTGTGTCACAGGTCGATGGCTTTGTAAGGATTGAAATTCCAAATCGCTGCCGCATCCACACTACTTTCTCGATGTGGACCTCAGCGAGGTCAAAAAGATTTGCGATATCGTTGCAGAAAAGTGAATCATATTTCGTACGGCTTCACATATCGTTCTACAAAAAAAGGACGGAAAAGTTAGAAAACCTTCGGATCGATTATATTTATTCTTGAAGATGACTATATTGATGAATACAACTAAAGTTTGCAAAAACAATTTTTTTCCGACATAAACCTGGGAATTGTTGAACGTTGTATTAGAAAGTCTCCTAACCGTTGCCAAGTAAAATTTAATTTCTTAAGAGATTCGACGGGTTTCTTCAAATTTTTCTTTTTGCTGCTCCAGTTTATTGAAATCTTAAGATAACCAGCAATTATAGGGAAGGGTTACGAAGAACAGAACACGTATCTGATTTAGTCGACTCTTCAAATACACAATAACGGTTGAGTGTGTGCACCTTACTATCATGTTATTAGCATGGAATGAGTTTAGAGACAAATAAAGCAATAAGAATAACGAACACATCTTAATTTTTGCCTTACCATCAAACGTAGCTACATTTTAACAATCAAAGAATTGCATTACACTCAAAAGAAACGTGATCGGTGACGGAAAGAAAAACTTGAGCTTTGCATGAAAAAAGTTTTATGTTATCATTCAATTTTGGATTAACATGTTTCGGGCCACTGTCATGAGTAAACGATAATTTTAGAAGCTTTTTTCCTATACATCCCTTAAGGGGCGAATTATTATTTTTTAATAACGTGTCAGTACTGGCGGTACTTGAACGAAACTTACTTAAATCTTGACGGCGAACACTTCATGTACTTCCGGTTACCACAATAATAATTTCGTCAACCCATTTGCAAAAGAAAAATTCGTTCATGTTATAGTTATATAGGCTTTTTAGAGAACATATTACACATACATATTTAATGGAGCTCAACGGATCTATCAAAGTTGAAATTAACACACTAAAACTCCATACTCCAAACTCCAGACTCCAAACTCCAAAATCCAAACTCCAAACTCCAAACTCCAAACTCCAAACTCCAAACTCCTTTCTTAAATCGATCGGACTTTAATGGCGATTTTAAAAACGAGTTCTACACTTTCGAGTTTCTACAGCGCCTGACCGGATTGACTGCATTCTTAAGTTAAATGAATTTGCTTTGAAGAAAAACACATTTCTCGGTTTAGTATAACGATATTTTTATTCATAAATTTCTTTATACACATTTAATGTTTATGAAGTGGAGTCATCAAAAAAGGTCTAAATATTTTTAATTTGAAATAAACGCAAACAATGCCATATCCGTGTTTTCTTCATTCTTCATTTTAGAAGAAAGTAAAATTGACAGGGGTAGGGTAGTGGTGTTTAGGACCACCTTGTACAGCAAAATTGATATATGTACGAATTGATATATGTACGCATTCCCTGTATTAGCAGGGAAGCGGAATTAACTAACGCAACTTCGGACTGATATTAGGCTTGGTAATAATAGTCCCACGGATTTTTATTCCCTTATCTTATTACTTAAATCATAAAAGTGAGTTACAGCAACACATTACAATACGTGCTAATTATTTGTATTTCTTTGTGCATATACGCTGCTCTCCTTCAGCAGAAAATCTCCTCCGGGCCTTGAAGCCTTTTCTTCAGCAGCTTAGCTCCCACAAACCTTCCATTTTCTTCTTCGTCACATAACAATGTGTTTGGCGTTTCCCTTTTTTTAAGAACATACACATACGTTTATATAACACAACAACAACAATGAATATTCGTTTCTATGTCACTTGTTATTTTCGTTTCTCTCATTTGCATCATCAAATTTTCCTCTTTAGATCGTAAAGGTAAAGGCAAAGGCAAAGGCAAAGGCAAAGGCAAAGTTACTTCAAGAAGACCATATGGGCTCTTTTTTTTTACTCGAATCAAGCGCACAATCTTGCTTCTTTATGAAGCCAAATGTCGGATTTCGAACACGTAATCCAATGCGAACCATTCGCAGCTGTCCATACTGTTTTGCTCAAGCGTCGCTGAACATAAATATTGATTTTGTTAAGAACTAAAGCGAAAACCCGGGCCCCCATGATCTTTCGAAAATAAAGAAACCTATTGTGAATAGTTTGATCATTTTTTTTGTTGTTTTTTGTTTTTTGTTTTTTTTGTTTATTTTCAGGCAAATTTCGTTTGTTAGCATCCTTCAGGTTAGAATTGTAAAATTCTTATCTGGCTATGTAGTATGCCACAGTAGGATAATTACAATCACTAAACATGCAAACATGTTCGGATAAGATAAACAGTGTAATAAAACAATTTAAATATCATGGAATTTTAATGATCTTTGGAAACAATATGTAAACGCACTAATCTCTAAATAAGTGCATGGGATCGTGTACGCACGCAGTAATATATACACTACTATAAGAAAGTTACATATTTACGGCCACACAACTACCTGTGTTGTAATAAATCTCGATATAAATGACAGGGAAATCAACAGAGAGTCAGCTTTAACAAGAAATGAAATTGTATTCGGTCGTGACCGAATCTTTCATACCCATCATCGTTATCTTAAAAGAGCCAAAAAAAAAGTAAAATAAATAAATTTTCATGCTTTATAGCATGGAGTGGGCGCGGCTGATTTCTTCCTATTTTCGAAAAATAACAACTTTTGTCACATAGGCAGGCGTGTGGGCGTTGTAGACGTGTTCTTAGAAAAGTTTAAGTCAATTCCAAATTCTTTTTGAAAATTTGTAGACGAAATTTTCACTTTCGCTAACGGAAGACGATGTTTAGGTGCATTCCAAATTTGAGATTGGTCTTCCGCGCCTTATAAAGGTGCTGAAAAATAATTACATTTTCATACACTATAACAATGGATAGTCAATTTTTTCCATTTTTGTACAAGTGTCCATAGACTATGCGTTCAAATTTTTCTACGTTCGTTTGTTTCTCTGCTATAGTTTTATGAGTAATGAATCCTTAACCAATTTTTCATTCCTTTTGGAAAAAGAGAGGTGTTCCCAATTTGCGTGGTATTGTGGGCATGTCCTTGGCCCATTCTCAATACCAACCAACCTACGTGCAAGAACTTGCAATGTTTTTGCCAACTTTGAAACCGATAGCTTCATTTTTGCGGCCAGGAGAATGTTCACAACAAACATTACACGGACGGGCAGACAGGCAGATCGACGATTTAGAATTTCATGCCGATCAAGGATACATTCATATTTTGCGGGGTCTTTGACGCTTCCTTCCGGGCGTTGCAAACGTTTTAGCAAATTGAATATACCCCTCATTCCTCGGTGATCAGTATAAAAATGTAAGCAATATACGTTATTTGTAGTCACTGATCAAATAATTAAAAAAAAAAAAAATACGAAATAAAATAGTAAATAAAACAAAAGGAAAGATAAATTATATATATATATATATATATATATATATATATATATATATATATATATATATATATATATATGTATATATGTATATATGTAAAACAAAGGCGAAAGATTAGTTCGCGTTGTCGTTTGCGTCAAGACAATATCAAAAAATTACAACTCTGTATATTTGGGGATCTGGATTTCAGGATCATCTGAACGACCATTACTGCGCCGCGCTTCTAAATATTAAATTGAAAATATTCTCTCACAAACTTTAGACATATAAAATAATATAGTTTTCAATGTATAGATAGATCTCGCTATCATTTCTTGAAAGCTTTGTGATTTCGATATTCGACTTCTTTAGTTTAGTTTAGTTTAGTTTAGTTTCAGCAATTATAGGCGTGACGCCTTAAAATGGGGCCTTCAATAATCGATTCAAGTTTTAAAACTTTACAACACGGAGTTATTCCAGAGAAAACAAGAAAACGACAGACATGCGAGCGAACGGATCACCTCACAGATATGGCTGAATCGCCTCGATATCTTGCGGCGATCAAGAATGCATAGCCTTCGTGAAGCCTATGATACAGATTTCTTAGTGTTGCAACCAGAATGACATAATCGTAATATCTCATCCGCCGGTGATGGGCACAAAAAACATAAGAAATAACAAGCCATTCATTTTCAATAAAAGTTTACAAGCAAGATAAACAAGAATTCTCCTTATCTTACCCTGCTGACACATAACATAATACGCAAAAAAACAAAAAAAAAAATGCCTCAGTTAAAAATGCTTTAAAACTCATCGACATAAGCTGAACAGAACTTCTGCTACAGTTTCTATACTCGGTATCAGGAGCTACATTATTGGAAGTGTTATTAGGTCTGAAGAATGTTTTGTTGCAGTCAAATTTAAATTTTATTGAAACGAAAAGCTTTCGGGGCAAAGTGGCAAGAGGAAGATTTCGTCAACATAACGGGTCGGGTAGCTCATCCCGATTTAGTGCTTTAAAATTTGACACCTATAACATAACGCAATAATATGATCCGTTTTTCTTTTAATGATCTTCTCCCTCCGCAACATGATATTTTCGTTGCTTTTCTTCTGGATCTTGCCACATATAGAACATCAATTCATCATCAGCTTTCATATTCGAAGCTATTTTCGAGATTGATATCGTATTTATATGCGTATCTTAACATGGGCTATACCATAGTATTATTAAAGAAGTACACGACAATACTTGCTTTCTGATCAGCAAAGACTTTGAAACCTCAATAGCGTAGTCCTGATATTCATTCCACTGCATTCGATTGATATTGACGGACTTCTTCATATATACCCAACCTTGTAGGATTTCGAGTTAATATTGCAAGAACTTTATGGGTATCAAAGCACTTGATAAAAGTCTATCGATATGTATTGCGAAAGGTTTGAAATTGCAAAGACCGTATGTATGTTTGTATGTATATGTAGGACGAGTGAAGGCTTGAATGCGGCCAAAAAGAATAGAATATAACAGTTTAGTGTTGATAAGCATGTAATAAATAAAGACGTGAAAAATGGACTTTCCGCGAGAGAAACGGAAATCTATTCAAATGACTACGATCGCACTCCCTCCAGATTTGCGCTTTGCAGGTAAAAATCAATCATCCCATGAATAGATTGGCAAAATGGAAACAATCTATAAAAGAAATTTTTTTTTTTTTTTCATATATATTTCGATTCAAATCGAATGAACCCGATATTGATTGTCGTTGTCACTGCTTTATTTTATTTCGTTTTTTTCTTTTGTTCTCCTAATATTTTAAAGGTATTTCGATTTCGATATTCATTTTGTCACATACTTTAGGACCGTGTTGATTTTTGAATGCATCATCATTTTGCATAATGGAATAATGTGCGCGGACAAGCTTTAAAAGGAAAATCAAAGTGTTCCCTGTTGACATATTCAATATTGATAATTCATCACGAAAGCGGTTAAAGTGTAAACACCGTTTTCATACTCTTCGCTCAAACAATTTGTTTTGTAATGCATATGCGTTTGTATGAATTTTAAATTGAATTGACTTGGAAAGTGCTCAGAGTAAGCGGGAGATGTACAAGAAGAAAAAAAAAAAAAAAAAACAAAAAAAAACAGAAAAGGAAAAACAGAAAAAAAAAGAAAACAAAAAAAAAAAAACCAGAATGAATCACAAATACAAATATTTGTTATAAATTTTATGATTGTATGCAGGCAGACAAAAAATGTTAATTTAGTCGTTAATAACATTTCCATATAATATTTTTATTTATTCATTTATTTATCTTATGATGAAAGCGTATATTATTATATCTTTTTCGTTTACTCCTTTCGCGACAGCAAGACACTTATCTGAATTTTATAGAGTGTCCGGAAATTTGCGCACGACTTGAATTAAATGTAAAAAAAGTTTTTTTTTTTTAACTCAAATTTTTTTGTTGAATCATAATGTACTTGTGCTATTCCCTACATAACCCTATCCTATGCACACGTATCGAATAGCGCACGAGGGGCAAATGACTCTCCTCCATGGCTTTGCTGATGTACCCGCATTCTGTTATCAACATTTTGCTTTACTTTTCGCCTTGACCAGTCTATCTATCTCGATCTATTTGGTTGTGTCCCCGCGATGCTCCCCTCCTATCTCAGCCTGCTTAAAATGTCCGCCTGCCCAACTGAGTAGTATTTGTGGTAAACATTCTCGCGTTAGCGAAAATGATCATATCGCCTACAAACTTGCAAAAGAATTTGGAAGCGACTTTGAACTTTTCCAAGGACAAAAATTTAGTTGTTTTACTTTTTTCGTCTCTTTTAGGAGAACGATGATGGTTATAGAAGATTCAGTCAGGGCCGAATACAATTTTCTTTTCTTGTTCAATCTTAAATCTTATCTATGAACCATTAGTTCGCAACGTACCTTTCGACAGCGGAATAAAACCCTTATAAACAAATCTCATCCGTCCTCGTGAAAGCCAATCTATTGGTTTTGAGTTTAAGTTTATTCTAAAAAAGGAGTAGAAATTTTTGTAAAAAAAAAAAAACCAACAAAACAGAAACAAAATAATGTTTAAAGAACAAATGCCTAAAAATCCATTTGTCACCGAACCAGATAAAGGCAGTTTTAAGAATTGAGCGAATTAACGGTCTATAGAATAAAAAAATTCAAATTATATTGAAACGTAATTTCTACGAAAACAGAAAAGAAAAAAAAAGAAGCCTAATGAACAACTTTAAAGTCTACAGGAAAAGAAAAGAAACGAAAACAGAAGAAGAGACAAAAAAGGGAAGAAGTCCTTAAGAGTCACCCTACACCCTACAATGAAATCATAGAAAAAAAGCAAAAATGTAGTTACAAGGATTAGTACCTCGACAAGAATACAATGCCCACAAAACAACAGAGACATGATTGAAAACTAGAACTAATGTCATGCAAAAATTACTTTTCACAGCAAAATTGTTGAAAACTCTTAGGAAAAACTATCAATTTGAAAAGTAAAATAATTGTTAAAAAACAGAGTATGTCACGTTGGCCTATAACTGTCAACTGTCAACAAGCTGCCAGTTTAAAAATGACATTTTGCGCAATTTTTGCCAAAACTTCGCAAAGCAATTTATTGTTATTTCAGAGGAGAGGATACAAAGGCTGGACGTGTTATAAACTTTCTTTTGCTTATACTCACTCGACTTCTGTCAGACGTTTTGAAAATGTTTTCTTCAATTCGTTTCCATCAATTTCGTCTATTTGCCATGGACAGAAGCGAGCAAAGTTAGACTGCGCTGAACAACTTCGTCGTTAAACTACTTTCGACAAATACATCCGTAAAGTTTTTTCTTCCATTTTTTTTGCGGGACAACGTGGAATATAGCGGAAAGTTTTTATCAATGCATCTGTTTTAGTCTATGGGTCATGAGCTAAAAACAGAGGAAACATCTTCTCCTGCCTGCTTTGGCCCGTTCAGTTCCAACACCGACGTATACGTAACAAATTCCACATTTTTGGTAGTTGTCTTCATTTTTGCGACTGGGAGGATGTTTATCACGCACATCTACACCGGCATTAATTATGTGATCTCTGAAGATTCCTGCTGGATGTTGTGAATGCTTTGAAAAAATGAATAAATTCATCAGCAGTAGGTTGGTATGAAAGAGAAGGAAACTGAAGCCTGTAACGTTTCTTCTGACTGCAAGGAGTGTTCCACGCAGTTCCCACTTACCGCTATGTTGTGATATCGACTAACTCCAACCCAAAGGTCGAGAAAAGCGATAAAATTGTTTTTTTTTTTTTTTATTATTTCTCTATACCGGCGTTTAGTAACGAAAGAAAAATTTTTTCCTTTGTATTTAACGTTTGATTGCTTTCTTAAAAATGGTTTTGACTACATTTTTAATACAACTACAACAACAATTAGGGTATGAATAGACATATGAAAGAAATTATTCATAATTCAGTGGCTAAAAAAATGTTATCACATTTGGACCGTTCGGAAATATCTTCACGAGATTGAATGTTAGAAAATGAGAAAATTGTCAATGTTTTGTCGACACCCACTTTTTGAACGTTTGCCGCTTAATCGATTAGGATGTGTTTGGAAATTTTCCACGAAAAAAAGGCGATCAAAATGATCCTTTCTTGATAGAAATAAGCGTATACGAGCAATAACACGCACGCCTTGTAAAGAAACTATAGACGGAATCGTCATTACATTGTGCGAGTTTGATAAAGTCCTGACCTCCTCACGACCTCCACATGAAATGCATAATAAACCTTATGACAATAGACTACTTAAGTGTATTATATATAGCTCGCCTTCCCTCTCAACTTTGGCAGTGCACATTGTAAAGAGGAGTTACCGAAAGACTCGATGCTTTTGAAATGAAGTTCCGCGGGATGTGCTTTGAAGTAATGGTTAACGAATAAGTGCCGTAAGTGTGGCAACTTTCTCTTTTACTAGTAGGTACATACATACATACATACATTATAAAAAATGTGATATAACATATCATTACCAACTTGGGATGTCCGTGCGGCCACACTAGCACGGAGACTTTAATTTTCCTAATAATAGAATCTGTTGGCAACTTATCTACGCACCGGTATGCATTGCACGATTTAGGATAGAATAGGCAGCCGCCTTAACGAAATTAAATGAATAAATGACGCAAATGAAGAAACAGGACAGAAGAAGGAGGAAAAATGCATCTATTACAGGACGCTTTCCTTGTTCTCTAGCCACACCGAAGTACTTTAACAAAATTAATAAAATTAACTATTCAAGGATAGAAAAATAAATAAAAGCCTATAAAAAACGTACTGCGTCTTGCTCTTGCAAGAATGCAAGAGAAGCATATGCCAAAAGAAGAATCAAAAAAAATTACGAATTCTCTTGGAATTATAAAGAGAAAATTCCACAGAGTCATTGCAAGTTCATGCAAGTGCATTAAGCGAACAAAATATAATAAATTGTTCATCACAAAAGCAATATTGATGTTTTGCTTTCAAGTGAATGCGTGAAAGTTCATTACTTAACGTGGAGTTAAAAAACAAGAATTCTTAGTAACTTAATAATTAAAAATTCTGAACTTTCACAATAAGTTTTTGTTTCTCTTCCAACAAAACTTGTTACCAGGATGATCAATACAAGTAAAAGAACAGAAAAAAATAATTGTTTTTTTAAAGAAAATTCAATTTTTAGTTAATATATGTTAAAAATGTGTATAAATAAAATTATTGGTTATGGCTATCGGTCATTGCTGGTAATCGCAAAGGAGCCAAGCAAATGAAAGACCGTTCGTCCAAATAGTTTTTTGCATAAAGATTCATTTACAACGCTGGTAACAATAAGAGCATGTAGTGAATGCAATGAATATTTATTTACCCAGCGAACTCTGTTCAATCCAAGAAAGTACGATATGTGCATAAACAGTTAATTTCGGAATTAGGGCCTAACTTGTACATCTTGATTCTGTATATCTGACGTGTGACTGCTCAACGAGTTAATCATTTTCGCATTTGTGTTCTGCGTGCGTGCGTGTGTGTGGGATTTTATCAAAGTTTTCTTCAGTCGGAAAATGGTTTATGCGAAAATTATATGCCAAAACGTGTCTTATTAGTAACGAACATTCGCATATGTCCACCTTTCACACAACAAAAGCAACCCAGGAAGTGATCTTCAACGTGAAATGCAAACTTGCGCTGATTGCCATGCACTGTGCAGACCTGTCTCTCTCCAGATCAGCGGTTCCAAAAAATTGAAAATGTATTTGAACTCGAAACCAGGAAACTTCGACCGCAAGGGCATCCCAAAGCTACGCGACAAGAAGTAAAAGGCAATGATGGCAACTAAACTACAAAGAAGAAGCACATTTTAATTAAATGTGAATATTATCAAAAAAAAGGATGTGAAGATAAGTTCGAATTTACTAGAAAACTAGCAAAGACACTTACCTTATATCTCTTAACGGAACTCTGTCAACGCCCTAAGAGCGCTTAATTAACGTATAGTTGGATAGTCACCTATACTACGCTAACATACCAAATTTCCAAAAATTTTTTAAAAATAGCTCCCATAAAGCAGCATTTGAACTCGTTTAGCTTGGCTGAAAGATACTTTCACATAGATTCATGAGTTGTGTTTTTTACGTTTTTTAATATGGAAGGAGTAGCGTTTCAAATCCAGCGTTTGCAGATTTTTGGTAAGAGATATGATAAATGTCCCTCCGAGTTAAATTCGATTTTATCTTCACAGGCTTATAAAAACCTCATACGGAGGATTTATTTATACGTCTAATATTTAAATATTGAAGAGTAAGTAAGATTTATGGTAATTTTATATAAAAAAGATTCAGTCAAGAGTGTACATAACGCTTTATTTCTTGTCTTTATTCAATTACACCCACTACGATAAGGACGATGAGGGGTATATTCATTTTGGCAAAACGTGTGCAACGCCTAGAAGGAAGCTTTTTTTAATCAACATCACATTCTGAAAGGATTTAATCGTGTCCGTCTGCCCGTCTGCCCGTCTATGTTATGTCTGTTGTGAGCATTCTCCTGGTCGCCAACATGAAGCTATCGACTTCAAATTTGGCTGAAAGATTTGAAGTTCTTGCATCCAGGTTGGTAGTGATGGGACAACTCGGTTGTAGGACACGCCTACAATACGTACGTGTGAGGAGTGAGGAAACTTTTGTTTTTCGAAAGGAATAAAAAAATTAGTTTTTTGCTCATTATTCATAAACTACAGCAGATGAACGTATATTCTAACGACGATACTGTAGTATCACTAACAATGTGGAAAAAATCGGCCACGCGTGTCACAATTTTTTTCCTTTTTTTAATTTTACAACATGCAGAAGCAACCTTCGAAAATTCCGTAAAGTATATAAATTCTTGGCCAGTTTCAAATGCGGAATGGACGCAAGCATTTGCATCCGTTCATCTGTCCATCTGCCCGTCTGCACACTGTGCAGTATCTGTAGTAAATATTTCCTCGTTTACAAAAATTAAGACATCGCCTACAAACTTGCCAAATAATTTGAAGAGGACCCAAACGTTTCACGCGCTATAACCTATCCAAGCGTATATATAACAAAAATAAAATGTCAAATCTTTTGCTTTCCATTTATTCGGCTTGTTATTTAAAAGCACAACACATATACCGTAAAAAAATTCCGACTGTTATTCTGAAAATAGAAAAAGTCATCCGCGCCCACCGAATATTAAGGTGTAAGAAAGGTCAGTTCTTTTCCGGTTGTTTAGGAGTGCGGTGATGGGTGCCAAAGATTCGGTCACGACCGAATATAATTTTCTTACTTGTTTTTATTTTAATTTTAGTTTTAGTTTTATTTATTTTTTTTTTTCATGTATTCACCCGAATGTCCTTTTCTTTACATTTGTTAATTGCTTTGAAAAATTGTCTCTTCCCCGTAAAATATATCTGCATTTTCTAGTTTATTGAGTGAACGCATTAAGGAGTTTAGTAGTGTTAAGCTTAGAAAAACAACAAGAAAAATAACAGCAACGAACCCACATTACATATTTGTTAGACAGGTTTCTTAGCTTTTCTTGTTCTTCATTTTATATGTTACTGTTGTAATAATTGTTGCTGTTGCTGTTGCTGTTGCTGTTGCTGTTTCCATTGCCGTTGTTGCTGCACAAGTGGGAAATTCTGCAAACAGCTTTAAATTACCTTAACAATGTGTGATGGAGTAAATATAAAAAACTGTATATATATAGATATATATATATGCATATATATATAAAGTAACCAACGTATGCCAAGTAATTTTATATATATATATAAATATGTGTAAACTTATAGGTAAGTTGTTGGTTACTTTTCCTATTGCTTTTCCTAGTCTATGAACATGTAAGAATGTACGTATATGCACATATTTATACATGTTATGTGTGTGCATGCATGTAAGAGAGAGTAAGAGAAGCCTGCGTTGTCTTGTTTGACATATTGGAACCGTTAGAATAAACAATGAAGGAGTTAACAACTTGCAGTAAGAATGATAGAAATGTGAGATGCTAAAGAAGGAGACATCGATAGAGATAGAGATAGAGAAAAAGTGAGAGAGAAAGAGGGGAAACAGTAAAGTTTCTTGGAATAGAAAAAAGGCAACAAGAAACGAAAGAAAGTAGCAAAGATGAAAAACTTTTAGATGATCTTTAATAAAAGATTTCTCAAAACGGGAATATATTTTAATTTAGTTCCACAGGGAGAGTAAATTATGTGCAATGCGAAATTTCTTCTTAAGCGCTTATCTACTCTCTGCCTTCACCAAACGCTGTTAGGAGTAAATATTTGCTTCGTTGTACGAACTTAACCTTTAGCACATAACTAACGCACATATTGGAAGGCCAGCCCACTATTATGTTGAGTGGTAATAAATATTTAAATTTTTAAATAATTTACGCAGTAAATTAATAAATCAGTAATCGATAATGTGTTCTTCCTTCTGTACTATATGAGAAGCGAAGTAATCGCAACGTTTTCATTATCGTTGAGTAATAAGAAGAAAATTAATCATCTCCAGGGATTTTGTTTCCTTCTAAATTTAGTGCGCGTAATGTAACGGCGGTTTAAGCAACGACTAGGGGAGGGGAGAAGATTAAATGATCGTACGATCGGTGTAAGCAAAGTTCCAGAGCTTACCAGAAAACAAAATTTATTCACTTATTTGCAATAACGGATTTCCATTAAAATGTATATGTTACCTTTTCTCTCTCTCTCTCTCTCTCTCTCTCTCTCTCTCTCTTTCTCTTTCTCTCTCTTTTATCTTGTACATATAATATTAATAACGATTACATATAACATATAAATGAACGGTTAGTTACTCGTTCTTTGCCCATAATTGCAATAATATGCGCGTAAAGGCAATGCGCGTCAATGAAAAGTTTCTTAAATTCCTACAGTTCCGAAGTTTTGGTAACTAACTGAGTATTAGTCTTGATAAAAGTAAATTCGCTAACGAAAGATAAACTGAATCGTTACAAAAGTTTGGCAATACTCGGGTTTAAATTTCATACTCAGCTCAGCAATCATGGCTGTGCGATTTCAAAATATAAACGCAACGAGCTAAAGATCGCTATGCAAACACACAATCGTAGCCATCCATTCTCTCTCTTTATCATTTGTTGGACTAATTACCAGATGATTGATTATATATGATGGGCTAGGTCGGCACATTCCGCTCGTCCGGACGAGATAACTGAAATGTAATAAATAATTGGGAACTGAGAAGTGATCTGAAAGAGACAACAAAGTATTTCTAACAGCGAAACTGAACCATGCAGCAAATTGCGAACCACGCAAAGATTCACTATATGATAAATGTCTCTTAGTCACAACAAAATCAATGTAATCAAATAAGTTACTCCTCGAGTCGCATTTCAGATTCAGATAATTCAAATAACAGAGCTCGGTATGTGGAAAAGTGCAGAGTACCAAATAAATTCGACCTTCCTTTCTGACTTAAATGAATGGATTTCGATCAATAAATCTTCTACCTACGTTAGCTTGAACCAGAATCTCGCCCTTACTCTCCCGAGTTGGAGTTCAGCTTTCCCTTAAAATTAAGAGATTTGAACGCATTGATGATTAATGGGCTGTCTGTAGACACCAAAATATTTCATAAACATATGAGCTGAGGTATTACTGTAATTACGAATCTCTTCATTCTAAGTTATTAATAGTTTTTAATTTGTAAATATAACATACATCGTCACCTTTACACTTTGTGGCCGTACATTGTACCAAAAAGTCATAATGTACTGTAATCTTTTTTTTTTTTTTCTTAAATATCGCTTGGAAAAGCGGGAAAAGTCAGCAAAATTTGAATACAAATATCAAAGTGATTGACGTTTGCTTAGATGCCGGACGGTGTTTGTTTTGTGTTGTGTTGGGCGTGAAAAGAAGTTAGAAGAAGTTGCGTTTTTTCTTCTTCTTCTTCTTCTTCTTCTTCGTATTTTTCTTCTTAAAAATCCTTACAATTAATGATTATTGAAATCGCAGCCAATCACATACACGCACACATATCGGCAGATATAAACATGGTCTCTTTACAATCATAATCAAAAAGCAACAGCAATAATTACATATTAAAGCAAGCCTGCCTTGGTGTACGTCATCTCATACTCATATTATAGAAAATATGCGCGCACGCTCGTGATTGCGCAGTTATTTGTGCACTGTTATCTCCACTTGGACGTACTCATATTTTACGTTGTTTTCGCTGGCACTGGTGGTAGTACCAACTATTTTTGTTAAATTCCTCTCTGCTCTTTGTACGCAGATGTATTTATATGCGTGTACGTGTGTGTGTGTGTGTGTGTGCATAGATCAATGTCAATGTTATGACCTTTTTGCTTAAATAACTCTTTAAAAGATGATGAGCAGGCTTGTTGTTGATGTACGTACATACTCGCACTCGTACATAATCTATCCATCCATCCATCCATTCGTCCATTCATCCATCCATCAGTGCAAGTAAGTAAAATTCACTCACTCATCGTTATATTATTATGGTACGAAGGCGAAGAGAGTTTCTAAATTTTTTCGCACATATGTTCTACGTTCTGTGGGTTGCCCGTTGTTTGTCTTACGGTTTCGTGTTCACACTGATGTCTGATTATCAATTTTTACGATTTAATATTGCATAATACTTGAAAGTTGAGAGGAATCTCTTATTTTTCAGGTGTCTTCCTTTTACAAAGAATAAGAATAAGAATATATATATATATATATGTATATAATGTTTAGCATTAACTGTTACTTTTTTAATAAGAAGATTTGATAACTGCCCGTTATTTACACAAAAGGTCAATAGGAAGTAATTCTTGTTTGAGTTTTCGGTTGAATGTGTGTGATTTTATGAAAGATAGCTTTGTATCGGCTAAAGGCAGGAATGACAGCCAGTGTCTATACGGTTGCGTTAATTTTCTATCGCAACATTATATTGACCAAACAAAGAGTTAACAACAATCTCGGATCGAGCGAAGTAACTTCTGGAAACTACGGCCAGCCCCACCTCGGTCAAATAAATAATTTTCGGATGTAAACTAGTTATCGTAAGAGTTGCTTAAAAGAGAGAAGAGCATTTCACTTCTATACCCTCTATCGCAAAGAGAACGCGGCAGCATTATACTGATTGCAAGACTTGCAACTGATTTACGCATGCGCATGTGCCTATACCTCCTCACGGGTTGTTGACACTTTGCGCTTTATTTAATAATCATTTCGTCAGATCATAAAAAGTATGGCGCACTTGTTGCCCATCAAAAAGTGCAGGAAAAACTTGGAGTTCGGGAACTTTGTATTATTTTCGCTAGTTATCCACAGCCTAGATGGCAGGTCTTTGATTTAAAATCCAACAAGTAAATGAAATTTTCCCTTACGCACAACAAACATTGCATTCGTGGGTGATTCCAAGCAATCTTCAGCGGAGAACACAGTGTAGTTTATGTACATGCGCTTGAAATGGTGATGAGGACTCAAAATATTAATGCGACCGAATGTAGATTTCCCGTTTTTTGTTTTCTTCTTCTTTCAAAGTATTTAGAGAAGTAAGCTTCTAAACTGAAGTTTTTAAACTAAGGTTGAAAGAGAGATGAAAAATCATATAACATTTAGATCGACTTTTTTTCCACTCACCGTGAGTTTGTCTTAAGAAATATCTTCAATCACTTCTGCACTGTGACTAAGCCTCATACAAATTCTGCGACTTATTTATGCATGATTTCGTGGTGATTACATGCAGGTCTTGTAATCCATTCACTTAAGTTCTTTATGTTGAATTTTATGAGTGTGAAAATAGATTTAGGATTGAGTTTCTTTTTTAAAATATAAATTGGAAAAGATTGGAGGCCATCATTTTATTTTGTATTTAATCAACGCCAGAAGTAATCAAGAAGAAGGAGAACATATAGAGAGAATACCGTTGGTGTGCTACGGGCGCAATTAAAATGCGGACTCTGATGCATGCACGCATGCATGCAAAGAAAATCGATTTCGCTGTTACCGCTAATTAAAAATGCATACAGCCTAGGGACCGCCTATGCGTATCCCGTTAACTTAACAGTATTACGCGAACCTAATATACGTCTTGTACGAACTGAAAACAACCCCAATTAATTTCTTTATATTTTTTCGTCAATTCACACCTTCATTTCATCAACCTTGAAATTCATTCAATTTACTAAAACATTTATTAAAGAAATTCCAAGAGAAGGGAGATATTTAAGCAATAATTGATATAAGAATTTGTTTTCTTACATTATATTAACATAAGATTGTGATTGTGTGTGTGTGTGTGTGTATATATAAAAACGAGCATCGTTCAGTGCTTTTTGCCTACGCGCTATATATACCGCCAAACAACTTGGCCATGGTTGGAAAATTGCAAGAACGGCCAATACCGAAGGACCGATGTTCACGTACTCTGCCAAACTTTTCTAAAAATTGGCGGCAAAACAGAATCAACTTTGTTACCAACGTTCTCCCCTGCAATACATATCTTCTTCTTCTTTTCCCGTTTCTGTGAATTTACTCATTAAAAAGAATTTTAATTTTTCCAGAAGTGCACGTAACCTACTACCAGTTTGTATACTCAACCACACAGCGTAGTCTTATCCATTAATGACATTAACATGACACGATAATTAAGATCAATTCAGGAGTTCTTCAAGGAAATAGTTGAGGCGGATGCAATTACTTACGTTTCCTGTGCCAATGATATTATCAGCTATTCATAGACCGCCCTTCCGAAACTGAACTAAATGAATGCCTGCCGAAAATCAATAGTTGAACATTCAATAACACTCTCACTCTGAGTGTTAATACATTCAACGCTATTCCTTTCAACACTTGCTCATTAGCAATATTCAAATATGCGATACGTGTATTGGACTCATTGAATCAGGGCAGTGCAGTGAGAGACATGTTGAAATATAAATTAATATTAAATCAAAAGTAAATTATTACAAATTTCCGCTTTTCTAAGATACCGTCAGTTAGTTTCACTTCAGAAATGCACTTCAGAATTCTTTTAACTCCAAGTTTCTTCATTTACAATCTATTCTTTAAGGCTAGAATTATTTACATTTTACTCTGGCAATACTCTCGTCGTCTCAACTTTAGTATACTTTTACGACTAAAATGTTCTTGTCCGAGTCAAATGTTCTTGTACGACTAACTCTGCCTTCCGCAAATAGTCTACTTGTATACATTTTTACAAGCATGTTACTATTGCCTAACTTCACGGCTTCGTTTTTACTCCGTTAACCTGCTTTTCTGCTAATCGTTTTCCTCGGCCAGCAGCTGCATGACGCGCCGTGAATATGCACTGGGGAATTTATTACTTGGGAAAAATCAATTAGTCAGCATTAACTGGATTTGGAATATTCGTAACAATGTTATATTGTCTCAATCAATGTCATACTTAAGTTCACCAAATCTCTCTTTTAATGCATTTAGCTAAACAGGATATTCTTGAGCCGGTGCGGCCCATTTACAATTCCAAACTGCATGCATGAAAGCCACAGTTTTGCGGCCAGAAGAGTGCTTGCAGCAGACATTACACAAATGGACGGCCGGACAGACGGACAGGGTTGGATCAATTGGAATTTGGAACCGATCAGAAATTTATATACTTTGCAGGTATACAAGCTGCGTACCTTGCTTCGGTATAAAAAAAAATGATTACGAAACGATCATAAGGGTTAGTCTCTCTTCGAAAAGCCGATACCTCGGGTAACTAATTTGCTAGCCAAAGTATTTCAATAGTAGGAAGTGTTTCAATGTTTTTGTAGCTTCATGTTAAATCTTAATGCGCGTTCAATTTGAAAAAAAAAAAGACGTCAATTTTTTTTGCCGGTCTGTGATGTAAAGCTTCCGAAACCTAAACAAAATATAAACATTAAAATAACAACAAACAAACAAAACAACAAATAACGATAAATAAAATAACGATAATGTAACGCATTTGTCTGACTTCGATATCTTATGAAACTTGTGCTTTGGCAAATGCCAACATCAACAATTTTTATTAAATTCAGAATACTGCAAAAGTAGGCATTTTCGAAAAAAAGTTATTTGAGTCCTCTTGCGGTGTAGGGGATAGAAAGGGAAACCTCAACGAAACTTAAAAGACGCAAATTTGTTTTTTCTTAACCTAATATTTATGTGCCTACGTAAGCGTACCTAGATATTTAGCTATGCTCGAAAGTAATTACATATCGTAGGTTTTTTTTTTTTCTTTTCTTTTTCCTTTTTTTGTATTACATAAAAGAGATTATTACAGACAATGATTAAGCAGCCGACAGCTAACGTAGCTACTGAATTTGTTATTAATATCTAAATATGCAAGTGCAAGGGAAGGAGAGAGAGCGCGCGCGCGCGCGCGCTTGTTTGTGTCTATGCATGTGTGTGTGTGTGTGTGTGTGTGTGTGTGTGTGTATTTGTTGCTCTGTATATTATCCATAGATCAGCTTGAAGAATAAAGAAGCTAAACTATAAATAAAGAAAAAAACAGAAAAAGGAAAAAATAAATAAATACATAAGCAACTACTAGTACGTGTTAAATACACATATAAAAAGCATTTACTATGAAGTTGGAAAACTATTTTTAATCGCAATATGGACAAGCAGCTAAGCAAAATGTAAGAAGCATTAGCGTACCAAAATGTATCTTTGGAGCCTTTTACAATTTGATTCTAAGACGTCGTCTGACTATTTACGAGTTTTAATCTGTTGCTCGTTTGTACCTTAATCTCATCAAAATGAAACGTTATGAGTCTAAAGTCTAAACAATGGTCATTAACTCTTTTCAAAAGCTCTCACTTTATAATGGTGTTTGTAATATTAAATCATACAAAATGTGCATAGACAACAATCGTAGCATAGCCATGCATGCACATGTATGTATGTGTAGATATATATATATGCACACATTTATTCATATAAATATATTTGAAAGCATTTACGCTCATAAAAGCACACACATAAAAATAGAATGTGAAGGTATGTTTACATGAATTGTTTTTACTTAAGCATATGTTATTGTCCTATCTGTATGTATGTCTGTCTGACTGCCGATCGGCCTGTCTGTCTGTCTGTCTGTCTGTTTTACTTTTTATTCCTCATTTGTATTTATTTGTTTTTTTTTTGCTTTTTGTTGATCTTTTCCCTTTGGAAACTTGATTTACTTTTGTTCTTATAATGACGTAAACTTTGTCTTTTTCTTTCTGTCTACACATTATTCTAATTGTTAAGTTCACTATATTGTTACCACTAAACT
Source organism: Glossina austeni (assembly GCA_000688735.1). NCBI lineage: Eukaryota > Metazoa > Arthropoda > Insecta > Diptera > Glossinidae > Glossina > Glossina austeni. The sequence continues at coordinate 65,565 of KK502539.1, read as the reverse complement.
CGTAGACATGTTTAGAATATTTAATCATCTGCACTCTTGTATAAAAGAAACAACAGCAATATAACAAACAAACAAACAAACAAACAAACAAACAAACAAACAAACAAATAAACAAACAAACGAACAAACAAACCAAAAAAAAAAAAAAAAAAAAAAAAAAAAAAAAAAAAAAAAAAAAAAAAAAAAAAAAGAAGGCAGAAAGCATACACAATAAATAAAAATATATTTTTCATATTATTCGCTTTGACACTCCAACGTATATTTGACTTACTAACTGACATAATAATATAATGTTTTGTGTGTCTTTTGTGTGTCTGTGTTTCTCTCCACACAAACATATCGTTCACTTTATTCTTATTTGACTTTTATCTAAAAAAAAAAAAAAGTAAAAAAAAAAAATTCAAGTTATTGTAGTTGTGTTGCATTTAACAGTAATTTCTAACATTCATATGGACATGCAAGCATATACAACAATTGCGATTACATTGTGTGATGATGGGAAACTATTTACAAAAACTGACATTAATTCTTTAGAAAATTGTAAACGTTAGCTATCAGAGGAGGTGAACTCGATTACGTGCTTTATACGTTCGGTTGTTCGTTCGTTCGTTCGTCTTGCTGTCACATTTTCATTATTGCTTTTCAAACGTTTGATTAAAGCTTATGAGCTATTTATTGTACAATCATCGCTGCGTTATTGCTATTGTTATTATTGTTATTTCAATAGTTATTGCGTTACGTTTCGTATCAACATTAAAATTAAAATTCAAAAAGGTGTCATATTAAATTCATGTTAATTACATGAGAAAATTTCAATAAAAGAAAGATTTCGTTTATTTTTAAATAAACACAAACACACGTACACAATTCGTGCTACTGTTTTTTCCCCCATTTTCGATACGTTTTGGTGGAGTACAAGAAACGAAACAAGAATATCTTATGCAGTCACAAAACACGTGCTTGGAATTTTCGAATATTTGAAATAATTCTTTTAAGAAATTCAAGCTCCGCTTGTCTGGCCAACACGGCATAAAGAGCATAGAGAAAACTTGCCTGTGTAAAATGAGGAGATCTTAATAATCGATCGTTTTCAGTCGAATTTTGAAAATAATAAGAAACCTAATATCACAATTACATACTTACTTAAAGAACTATCAAGAACATTTCTATATATATATATATGTATAAGCATGCACGATACGTGCAGTACATCTTCCATTCGGACGTGTTAGAAAAGGAAGCATAAAAAGACGAAATTACATACAAGAGATTGTCAAGAACGTTGAACAACAAATGAGTTTCATTTCAACGCCGCATAAAACCAAGACCTTCAGATACGCACGGGAATATGGGGTGCATTGGACAACTCAATCCATACACGACTTGCACCTGTAGGTATACAACAACTGTATACCGCGTAAGATACCGCGCACAGTTCATCATTGTAAAGAACCACTGAATAAGTTTATCGGGATCAGTTCCAAAAAACTCATTTTAAAATTTCTTACAATTTCTTAGTTCTTAATCCTTTAGTCGTTAAATGCATTCACCTCGCTTTTAAATTTCATTTATCCGCCTATCAGTCAAGACAACGGCAAAGTTAGTTCAATTCTGAGCAATAGTTACGTATTGGCGTGAACCCTCCCTCGCCCTCTCTAATACGAAATTACACATTAACTTTCCTTACAACTTACAACATACAATGCTTTCGCATTCTAAACGATCCAGTATTGAAATTCGAAACAATTACTTATTATCCATGATCGCAACTCTGGCCCTATGCGTAATCATTTTGCTCGCAGTTACCTATGAATGAACCAACATTTTTTTTATTACTCTTTTGTGCCCTACACCGAAGTGAGGGGCTATATTTAATTTGTCGAAACGTTTGCAATACCCCCAAGGAGGCCTCGGAGATCCTATAACAAACACATCGTACTGTTAACAAAATGGCGTATTTGATAGTTTGAGTTTTCAAGAAAATTAATCGATTTTCCCCAGAAATCAGATTTCAAAGAAAGGAAAGAGAAGAAGAAAGAGAGAAAATCAAGCCACTTTACCTACCTCAGGCATACTAGTGTCCTACTTGTAAAGCGCCCAGTCATGCGAATGTTATACAGCAGTAAGTATATGCGTGCGTACCTCTACTCTAGATGAGCCTAGAATTGTTTGGTTTATTCTTCAGTCTGGCCGTCTTGTTGTTGGCATTCTTTAAATCAGTGGTTTACAACCTTTTTGTACCAGCGCCCCCCTTTTTAAAAAAAAAATTAATGCGCCCCCCTTCAAAAAACAAAAAAAAAAAAAACCGAAACAATCGCATGCTTCTGTTTACTGAAGTTTGGCGCGAGTAAGCCCGAGAATAACCGGGATGTTGCAAGTGCTTATCTTTCGATTCCACGCCCCACCCGTACTCGGCTCCAAACGCGAAAGCGAGATATTTCGATTCGAAGAAGAGTATGAATTGGATGTTTTAGCATTTGTAAAAATCCGGGGCGACGATTGTGGATTACGTATACTGCTCATTCATTTTTTTGACACCCATTTGACTTGTTTGGTTTGTATTTGAAAATCATATTTTGGAAACAGCTACATGCCCCTTGCCTTGCAACAGTATCGCGCCCCCAGGTTGGAAACCACTGCTTTAAATCGTAAAAACTGAGATTGGCAGTTGAAACTTACCGCTTTAAAATTTGAATGGTCCAGCCTTTATGACCCCTTCATGAAGATGAATGATGATGATCTGAAGTTTCTTTCATATATTTATTCAAATTGCGTAAGCGTTTAGTGTAACAAAAGCTTCGGTTAGTGCGTTGTCAAAAATGTCATAGACGAACAAGAGCTCGTGCACACAATCATTTCGATCCTTCTTTGGGCCAAAACATGTCATTATATGAAATTTGATAAAAGTAGAATATATGGAAAGACCGAAAGACAGACGTGAAAAGACCGGCTTAAATTCAGAAAGCGATCTTCAATGAATTGTTGCATACGTCAATACAGCGTTAACGTACCCTATATACCAAAACAGATTCAGCATATAAAAACTCTTAAAAGTGAAACCTATCCGCACTGACCTAAGATGAATACACTTACACCTTAATTACTTAATTGTTATGCCCATTGCCAGGCGCATTATTTCGATAATTGCTCTCTAAATATATTGATTGTTGTTGATCGATATCTATCTGCTCGCTTGTGGTCCACTCGAAATTAGCTTCAATAGTTAAAGCGAAAACAGGTAACTTGGGATTTGTGTTTTTACTATCACACATGATAAACTTACAAGCAAATGAAGTCGAGGGAAGCATTGATCTAGAATTCAGCACAAATATTTAGTGCAACCAGCAAATATGCCTTGAAAGTAATGAGTTGATATGGTGGGTATCTCAAATTCGCTCCAAGATGGCTTTCACAGCTGCTTCCTAATAGTAATGATAATAATGCAACAAAAACTGAAAGAAAGTTTTACATTCATTAAAAATCCATTAAATTTTCACACAATGACAATGACAATAATCGCTTAAATAAATTAACAATAATATATATATATATATATATATATATATATATATATACAATATATATACAATATATATACAATAAATATTATTTTATATTATTAATAATAATTTTTCATTAATTAAAATAAATCATATATCGTTTTCTTTTCAGGTAATTTTATCGCTGTACAAGCCAAAAGAAATTATTAAAACTTAGCTGTAGTGGTAAGTGAAAATTTTAAAGAGTTGCGACTCACTACTCACACTATGCACAATCGGCTATCGAAACTGAGCTGATTGACGCACAGCTCTCTCTTGAATGTTCGACGAAATTTTGTCCCGATCGTGCAGTTAGTATTGTAGCGCAAACCGTTTTCCGTGATGTTACGTTACTTATTCAACTCCTTTCGAAATTATGTTCGCACCGCTAAGTTGTGATTTTTGGGATAGTGTATAGGTTTCATTTGCAATTCTTAGGAAGATCTGTTTACAAAAATTATTAGAAGAACTTATATATACAACGCAATAGTGCTCGTTCTGGTCTTGTCCGTTCGAAAATTGCAAATCGATCCCTTTGCCTCGATTTTCGAATAACTCGACCCACTTTCGGCCTATCAGCTTATTTCCCACTTCTTTAGATTTATTGCATTCCTCACACAGCTATGAATGCATGCTGCTACTGATGGCCGGCGTCCTACTAAGCAGAATCGCCCTTCAATCTCGTTAATAGTTTTCGTAACCCTAAGACTCTCTCTGTTTGGGCCTTTGTGGTGTTTTTTTACGATTTCTTCGGACTTGGCTTTTGGGACTATCAACAGCTTTCTTGTGCGTGGACCGTATTTACTGTACCATGTTCGTCGTAAACACCCGTCTTCGAGATAAGACTTTCCGCTTTGCTGTGTGTGTGTTTCCTTATCAATTTGTACCCTGGTGGGATGCTTACCCTTCCTAACAGCCCCAACTATAAACCGCAGATTTGCATCGGCCAGCTGTGTATATGTTTTTCTTTGTCAAGCTTATATTCGTTTCGGACGACGATGCTTCCTTCTGATATACGTTCGTTACGACGTCTTCTGCTTCATGCAGCATTTGCGTTCTTTCCTACACAGTTGGTCGCGTCGCGGTAAACCGTCGCTTCCCTCAGTTTCCCTGCCGTAACATGCTGGTCACACTGAAGCCTGTACTCAGGATCCGCGTTACCGTAAGATTTCCTGTTCTGCCTCCTCGCCTTTTTCCGTCGACGTTGTCGACATCTTGGACTTCCTTTGCTTGCGTGTATGCATCTGTAGGGTTTGTATAAAAGTCCCGAATCTTGAATAATTTGCGAAATGTCGGTTATGAATGTAGGTTCTAGATGGGGTTCCATAATGGGTATATCAGTCATATTAAATCGATCACGCCACAGAGCTGTTACACTTTTACAATTTGAATTTCGTGCTCATTTATAGCACGGATGTAAGGCAAGAGCGAAATCCATTCACTACAAAGACAAACAAACTCGTAGCATTTTTTCTTTAATTTTCTTTTGCATTTACGGTACGAAGGATAATTTTGTTTAAAAATTCTTGAACGTCATTACGCACAGCCAGCTCCTATCCAACGAATGTACATTGAATGTGTCTGAACGTCTTCTACGATTCATTAGCAAAATGTCGCAGCAACGACTATCTACCGTATGTTGACAATTTAAAATTGGCAGGATATGGCACAACGACACCTGTTGGTGAAAGAGTCTATATACATATTAGAATGGTGTGGTTTATCGGTATACGATTATTTTAGCCCTTGAACCGCCAAAAGTTGTTTTCGAATAAGAAGCAGAACTTAAGACTTTTCATTAAATTTGACATGTTACGCTCGCAAGCGAGTTTATTTCATATTGTGTGACGTCATGTAGAAATTTAGACGATTTCGCCAAACTATTATAAGCGTGAACTTCTGCCTTTTAATGCGTTACGGAGGATGGTATCGATCTACGATCAATAGTTTACGATATAAAACTAAAAATGGGCTTGGAACTGGATTTGATTCTTCACAATTCTTGGGTTTGAATTGTCACAATTCTTCTACAATATACAGCAAACAGCGTTAGAGACGCGCGGAAGCAATTCCGCAAAAGTGTTATTATTAACGAGAGGACTTCATTCTTCAGAATATCTTACGGAAAAAAATCTCAAAGTTATACATTTTTTTTCTTTTTTTCATCCATAATACGCAGTAACAATAACAACATTGAGATTTCGCTCACTCGCTAATCTATTATATGTCACACGTTATGCACGGTTTTATAAGTACGTTTTTTCTTTTTAAATCTTTTATTTTAAATATTTTTCTATAAAAAAATTTCATCAGATTTGCTTTTTATACAAACAAAGTACTTTTAGTTCGGTTCAGTTTTTCTTTGAACTAAATTGTAATTCTTTCTTATAATTTTCCTACTCTAAGGGTGTGCATTTGTCTGTCGGTGCATGCGCGCGCCCGTGTCTATGTGTATATGCGTATATGTGTTTTTATATATGTTTATATCTATTTATCTGTCGATGTATGTCAGCTCTGATGCGTATATGTTTGCATGCCGTGGCAGTTCATTGTTTATCGAGGCTTCTTCTATAAATATCTCGCCTACAATAAATACCATTGACTTGCAAAAATTTCCCTGTTGTTGAACCTCTTGTTTTCTCTGTTGCATTGTAAAAACACCAAAAATGAAAAAGAAAAAATTGAAATAAATAAAAAAAGGGCATATGGAGGCTAAAGCTGCTTAGTTGTTTTATTTGTTGTTGCTGCCGTTCTTAGCTGCCAAAGTGCTATCAATTTAATAGCATCTGTCCAGTTGAACAAACGTATGCATGCCTGTGTGTTTGTCTGCATGTGCATAATACAGAACGTGAGTAAAGGCCATAGCGTGAATGGTGGTGTGGGTAAGCAAGCAGGAAAAACTCGCGGCTCCAGATCATGATGACGATGATAATGATAATGATGATAATGATGATGATGATGATGATGATGATGATGATGATGATGATGATGATGATGATGAAAAACATGATGTGCTTTAAGAATGAAAGCACTGTGTACGCGAAGAGGAGACTCGACAATCTTACTGCTCGCTTAAGACATTTTTGGTCTTTGGAATGCAACAAGTAACAAACAACGCAACAGCACCAATAACAAGCAATATACACATAGAAATACAAAGCAAACATGACGCAATAACAACAAAAACAGCGGCTGCTGTTACTGTTGATCTGGCTTTTAGTTATTTTTAGTAACACATCAAATTGAATTTGTTGTTGTTATTGTTTTCATTATTATATTTTTGTTGTTGCTGCTTACGAACTTACTACATAGCGGCCGATAAGCTGCATGCTTGCACATGCGTTTCTGTGTGTTTATGCGTTTGAAAAAATCATGGTTTAGACGAAGCAATGACGGCATATGCCTGTTTAGACCTTTTTCTCTCCGCATCACGGCTCTAAAATGTTGTTTGATTTAAGGAATTTCCTTAAAAGGAGCCCTAGTGGTAACTGCAAACTCTCTACCTGATATACAGCAAAGCAATTGCAGTCAACCATTTCCAGCAACACATTTACTTATAATAAACAATGTTTGGCGTTTAAGTACCAAAGAATCAGTTTTGTTGCTTGAATTGCTTTCGATTATATTGTACGTACGTACTTATCGACTGGACCGGACCTTCTTTTATTGGTGATAGAAAATTGTAAAAATTTGTTTTTCACAGTTTCTTGATGTGTTTTTGCTTATTTAAGCGATAATATCGTGAAAAAAAGGTGAACCTTTTCAAGTGCTTGCATTGACATTCTCTTGCTCTAACACAAAAGGATGGGGTTTGACACACGCAACGTCTCCTGTACGCTTTGAGATTTGACGATTCGCGTTTACTTTACGGACAAAAAAAAAGAGAGCAAAAGATTGTACAGAAATTATGTTGAGTTTGAATCGAAACTTTCGCACTCTACACACTTACTTTATTAATAAAAGCATTTCTTTCACTCATTACTAAACGTGACTATTACACACTACGACACCGCTTTATATTTCTCGAAAGTCAGATCTTTCTCATTAGCTTTCAATCTTTTCGAATGTGAGTAAAAATGCTCATTAAATAATTCCTCTATCTCTGGGTTTTTCTCAATGCCCTCCGAAAAGTTTACCTACGTCACTTGAATAGCTGTGCGCAAGTTTCTGCTGATGTTGATTTCTAAGTTTGCAAATGCGCTAACAGATGTTTTTGTTCATTTGAAGGCATTTTGAAGCACAAATACCCGGTTGTTAAGAAGTTAGCAGACTCAGACCGACCCGAGCGAATGCGAGGCCTTCTGCCAGCAAATTAAAAATGTTCAATGAAGATTTTAGTATCGATTAGAAATTCGACTATAAACTGATGAATTTTTCAGTTGTTCACTGCTGCGTAATTCTAAAAATTTCCGCTCTTTCCGCACTCAATGTCTGCAAAAAAAAAGTCCGAAGGGGATTTTCTATAAATTAATTAAAGAAAGTCGCATTTCTTTTTCTCGAACATGGAATTTTTTCATTTTCGAATACTCAGGCTTTGCATCGAAGTCAATGTTTCTAAAATATCTTAGGTGTTACTGTAGCTATGTGTGTACGTTAGCGGTATTTGTGATCATTTTTCTCTTAGATTCGAATTTGCGCCATTCACCCTACCCCTTAAGTTAAAAATGCCCCACGAAAGTGGCCCCAATGTGGAATTTTTTTCAAAAATAGTTTCTTCATCAACGCTTGAATGTGTTGCTCGTAATCCATCTTAAATATTGTTATTCTTATGCATTTGTTTGTTTTCGATCTGCTACAATGATCAAAAAGGGGAAATAAACCCACTAAAAATTGGAGAAATTATCTCTTCACTTTAATCTTCCTAGGCTAAGTCAGGAAAGAAGTCTTTAGCTTTCTTCGCCAAACTTCAAGTATTTCGTTTGTTTTCCTCAACTCATTATCGTAGTCTGAAAATTGACTTGATGGTGAACGCAACCACTAAACATTTGAATTTCTGCAGCATAGAAGTCTTCAAGAGTTTTACTGCGAGAACTAACTCAAGTGGGATTTCCGCAAATGATTTTAAATAGTTTTGTGGTATGTCGCATGTCGCAAATATAGGACTGAACAATACACCTCGCACCCATCCTTCTGACCATCTACGTATATAGATAATAGGAAAATATAAATGATAGAAAACTAATACGGACGATGGGTTCGCTCCAGTTCACTGATGGCAACATTTTTTAAATGAACTTTCGGATGCTCTTGTATTAGTAGGTAGAACTGGAAACGGACATGTTTTAAATTGAAACAAAGTGTTTTTCAAATTGTAGTCGTAATCTTCCAGTACATTAATGGCAAGATACGCTTTCGCTTTTAGATTATCTGTGGAACTGAACTACGGGCTGAACTAATGCCAAACGTGATATTCCTCTTAATATTTTTGCAATCGCGCGAACGCTAGACTAACCAATGATGAGTGAAGGAATGGGCAGATGTCCGCTTCACAAATTTTATGCTTGTAACTTAAGGCACATACATATATGCATATGAGGCACGCACATATATGGGTGTCTTGCGGTCCTGATGACTGCCTCACGGCGTGACAAAGGGTAAAAAATCTTTTTGCTATCGTATCGCATATCGCGAATGGTGAGGTTGGGAGGAAATTAAAATGTGCTTTACTTTTCATGAAGAAGTTTACATTTTTTAATAAGAAAGAAAACAAATCAAAATTAAATAAAAAATTAATTTTTTTACTTCTTATTAAAAAAATGAAAATTCGGTTCAATTTGATAATAAATTGATTTAATTTTTTGGTTGAAATAAATTGAAATGAGCTCAGCCGAAGACTGAAGTCTCTTTGGCAGTTGAAAGCTACTTGCAGGGCAATATTTTTTCATCCTTAACGTTGAAAGTGTATTCGCCCTTTACGATTTCGCAACTGGCAAACGTACCCCTAATGTAACTCTACTGAGAAAACTGCATTCAAGCCGAGCTAAAATTAAATTCAAGCGAACTCAAGTCAATGATTTCAGATTGTTTGCGTTTTCTTTCGTTCAGTGAAAAATTCGTTTTTGTTTTTTGTGTTTGTGTTTATGTTTTTTTTTTTTTTGTTTATGTTTTTGTTTTACGAATCAAATGTTTGCGAATAAATCAATACAAGTCCCAGATTAGCTATTCGCGAAACCTTGAAAATGGTGCCCGTAATTTGAAAATGATTTGCAATTGTTTTTGTTCTCCATCGAGCTTAATATTAACATATTTTCGACTGTAATTGTTTATAATGACTTAATAAAAATTGATTTAAATTGACAATTTTTATGATTATTATTCTTGTTCATTATTTGTTGCGTTGCTCGTTTTGTGTTACATTGTTAATCAATAAATAACAACAACAATAATCAATAGCAACAATAACAACAACAACAACAACAACAACAACATGCAATAACAGCGAAACACAATTCACTATAACATCAAATAAAAATCTTGCAATGAACTTTGCGAAAATTATAGTGAATGAAACGGATTCTAATTGCGTTTTGTTCTTTCGTAAAGGAAAAACGAAATCAACGAAAAAGCGAAGAAACGAAGAAATTAAAAATAATAAAAATCGCAAAACCTTATTGAAAATGTATTTGTATGCAATTTCTTGAAAAATCCAAAAGACATCTAACATAATAATCATGAACTGATTAAAATTTATTCAAAATTTTTTAACTAAAGAGAACAAAATATTTGAACTCACACCACACACTCACATACCTAGATATATACATTTTTTTGCATAGTCGGATAAAATAATAATCACAATAATAATAATAATAATGAATGCAATCAACAATAAATCGGGTAGAGGAGCAATGCATTCAACTATTGCCATAAACTGTCGACTGCAAAATAATCGGAAAAACTGGCAGAAATTGAAATTTTCGCATTCTCTGAGCTAAAAATATGATTTTGAAGATTAATAAGATTTTTATTAAGAGTTTAAAGGACCTGAAAATGCTTGGTTAGCGTTAAGGTGTTACCGCGGCGCACATGTTTAATTTAAAATAATTTTAAGCTGCGGGGTGCTGCCATACATTAAAAATCTAAAACCAAAGAAAGAACAAAAAAGAACTTTAGAATAGAGTTTCTCAGTTAACATATACATACATATATATATATATATATATATATATATATATATATATATACACTTATATTAGAAAGTCTCTAACTGTTCTAGTGTTGTTGTTATTACTTTTGTACAATATGTTCGGCTGATTAGCTTTAAGGAAGACGCACCTTTTATGGGGTTTGCAGCAATGATTTTTTGGTATACTTGTTTTATGCTCTTTAGACACCATTTTAAAAACAACAACAACAATAATAACAGCAGCAACAGCAACAGCAACAGCAACAGCAGCAGCAGTAACAGCAACAATAAAATTTATAATTTAAATCAATTGCAGGCCTTTGAGGTTTTTGCCGGCTCCATAAATTGTTGCAAATATGTAGTTGCAGTCTTTACACAATTGTTGCCGCAATTTCGTCTACGAAAAAAATACTTCGGCGTTGTCAAGTTAACAAGGGATGGGCTGCCTGTGATGGTGGCTGTATTAAGGTTAAATGAATTTTTTTTTTTCTTTTTCTCATTTTTGCTTTTGTTGTCGAATAGTGCTTAGAAATAAAACGTAAACAAACAACAACAAAAAACTATACAAAAAACAAAAGGAAAAAAGGCAATAAAGCGTACAAACATTTCATTACCCAGGTTGCTGTTTTTAATTATGCACGAATTTTTGAAATATTTAAATAATCGCCGTAAAGATTCTGAAAATCTCCATAAAGTTTATTTAATTTTCGTATCCACAAATCAAGATTGAAAATTTTTACAACGGGTCTTACCTTAAGCCCTCCTACAATATAAGGCTATAAACATAGAAAACATTCAAAAAAAAAAAAAAAATTTAATTAAGCCGTTTAAGTGGGATGTTAATAACTTAACTTTTAAACAAACCACCAGCTACACACACACACACACACACACACACTCACACTGAATAGAAATAAGAAAGAGAAAATGAAAAAAAAAGAAAACCTTTTTAAAACTGTTAGCGGTCGTGTCCGACCGATGTGATTATTTTGTGAATATTTTGATAATCTACCGCTCGAGCAATAAACTCGACTTGTACAATGGAATCTAAAAATGCCGGCCCTCTCATTCTAAACAAAAATTTGCCGATATTTCGCACACTTTGATCTAAATGTCGCTTCTAACGAAATATCATATGATCGTTATAAATAGTCCGATCCAGTTTTTTTCGTCGATTGTAGGAGGTTGTGAGCAGCGAAAAGAGATTCAATTTAACCCGAGACGGTGCTTCTCAGGAGTTCCGATTAATTCATACGTTTTTAAAACTTTTAATATATAACTAAATTTAACATTAACTTGGCATTACGAACAAACGTTGTAAAAAAGTTAAGACACCTTCGAATGGTAATTAAAAAGGAGAGGAAAAATTAAAAAAAGTTTAACTAACTTTTCAGGCACGTTTTCTTAGTTAGCACAACTTACACGAATACCCACAGAAATGTAACATTTTTTCCCTGTAATTTCCTTCAATTCCGCGACAACTTAATATTTTGATTAGATATTGTTGTTGCTGTTCTTGTTGTTGTTGTTGTTGTTGTTGTTGTTGTTGTTGTTGTTGTTACTTTTTTTTTTTATTGTTGTTGTATTTATAAAATTTATCTGAATCTAAATTAAGATACGAGTTTAATTTGGATTTTGTTTTATAAAATTGTGTGTTTAAGCCGTGAGTGTTTGCCAAACAACAAAAATATATATGCATAAAACAATTTAAAAACATTAAGCAATTCATTAAAGAAATAAAATTACATTTTTTTTTCATTTGAAATATTTATCATCATTTATATCAAATTTAAGTAAATGGGAATAAATTCATAAAATTCCCGAAATGACTTAACGCCCAAATTTGTCAATGCATCGCAAAGAGTAAATTCAGCGCAATAGTGCGACGACGGATATATTCATCAGTCTTCGGTGGCGCAAAATATTATCGCTTTAAGTTTAAAAATATATATATATATATATATAATATATGAAATGCCAGTAAGTAAGCAACGGGTCAATGAAATGTTTATCAGAATCGTAAAAAGGCGTGCGACACACACACAATTAACATAAAATTATATATTATTGACAATGAAATTTTATATAAGAAAACAAAGCAAATCACAATAAGTTTTCCCAGAGACAAGGACGGAAAGTTTGCGGAAACTCGTCGACTTTATTCTCGCATCTAAACTGATAAAAACTTTTCCTTTGTCCGCAAAACTTGAACTCGTCCACTTAAACGCTATTCAAATAAATAAAAGATACAAAAGTAAACTTGAACGATGTGATGCGTAATAATTACATTTCATAATAAATCCATTGTGAGAAAGTCCGACAGCGGGAGAAGATTGGGAAGATCGAGAAGATTTCCTGCTCAAACGCCTGTCTGCTGTCAATATTCGCAACAATTTATTTTACACTTTACGCATTTGCAGGCTCAGAACTCATATGTATATGTAGGCCGAGTAAAGGAAACGGATTTCAATTGAATTCAGTTTTCGCGTAAATAAATGGGTGCCAGATTAATATGCGTCTCTATATATGCTGCTATATCTATATATGTCAACAAAATCTATGTTTTGTCCCGCGATGTTACACAGACCGAGAAATTCATCGTTAGACGCTTCCTCTAGATTCTGAATATCGAAAGAATTTTTTCTTGCTTATAGACTGGTGGCTGATGGACTTAACTTTCGCTTTAGTACTTTGAATGAAGCCTTCGCAAGAAGATTTCCAAATCGCGTAAGCCGCGTAAAATTCGATGAATCTTTTTTATAATTGTGTCCTTCTACAGAAAGGAGAACACTTATCCTACCTATGTATGGTGCACTGTGAAGCTAACATATCGTCGTTAAAGTCTGCATAGACATACGGACAGACAGACAGACAGACAGACAGACAGACAGGCATAAAGGTTTTTTTTTTCTGGCTGTCCTTTAATAAAAATCATTAATATAAAGTTTGATCTGTTTCACAAACGTTTCACTGCAGTTTCAATCTCTCCATTAGGTTTAAATCGTTACTTGAAATAATTTTTAAGAAAAAAATGTTGAAAAATTGAAAAGATAAAAAAAGATATCATTAACTCGCCACATTAAATCTTAATGTTTCAACATATCGTTATTATCTATTATGCATTTCGGTTTCTTTTTTCATTTTGTTCGGTTCTCATTCGTTTTGGACCACATTTTTTTGTGGGCTTAACTCGAAAATTTTAATCTTAATCTTTAGGTCATTTGTATCAAGTAGAATTGAGAAAACTAACTTGCAATTTTTTTTTTCTTGCATTCCTATTTCATCTTGTATCTCTTTCTTACGCTCCTCTAAGAGATCAACCCGGCGTGGATTTTTGTTTTTTGTTTATTATATTTTGTATTTTTATTTTTATTTTTATTTTTTGTCAAGTTGTATAACAAGCAAATTATAACAATCAAAATCGTTAAAGACATTGTCTCTCCGCAGTTGTGTGCCGCTGATTATTTTAAGTTTTCGTTACTGATATCGCAGCATATAGAAAAGTTAATTGTAATTATTTAAATTGTTAAAACGTGAGTTAAACACAATAACGGAGCATATGATGGGGGAGTTAATTTAGTCGAATTTACAAATGCAAGCAAGAATATTTAACTTGATGCACAAATATGTGTCGGTCGGGAGCACTTGTCAAGCAGCAAAACAAAATATTTATTGAATTATATCGACAGCGCTTTAGTTTAGAATCGATTTGTTTGCCATAATGTACACACACACACACATATGAATCAATTAATATATGCATTTATTAATAAACGACAATTACTATGAATCAATGAATAAAATTAATTAATTAATCCATTCTAGGCCACCGATGATGATAATCTGTCGAACTTTACGGTTTATTTAAAGCTCATAAAAAAAGCGGCAACGTCAATGTCCACGTCCACGTCCACGTCCACGTCCACGTCCACGTCCACGTCCACGTCCACGTCCGCGTGCACGTTAACCGGGGAGTGGTTAATAATTTTTATTTTTCTATCGAAACGCTCACATCTCTTCCCCCCCATACAATTATTCAAGAATTTACTTTACTTTATTTCTCTTTATTACGTTACCACTCACTTTAAGTGCTATAAGCAAAATAAGGATATATATATATATATATAGTTTACTGATATTCTACAGACGTTAGCGTAAAATTTCATTTCATTTTCATTTCGCTTATTCATGTATTAAGTAACTATAACGTAAAGCCATAGGTCTACTACCCATTTACATAGATACGTTTCATGTGTAAAAGCAAACAAACAAACATAAGTGAGAATACAAGAGTACAAGGTGAATGGAAGGGTATCATCAAAGGATTTCAAACTCAGTGGTAACGCATTCCAATATCTGCTCGTTCGGCTGATGAGTTAGAAGAACGTGGTAGTAATATGAAAGCGTCTTTATTATCTTCTATTTATCAATATTTTTCCATCTCTTTTCGAAAATCGCAAGTTCAAGTCGTTCGGTTCTAGTGACGAATTCAATTCAAATCTGAGCTTTAGGCGATTTTTCTGAGAGTGCGTGCATTAAACTTTAACCTCCTGCATAGAATGAAAAAAAAAAAAAAATGTGTTATATACCGCTTGGTCCGCAATTCCAATACCAAAATCCATCTAATTTTCTAAACTTGCATTGATGCTTCTTCTTCGCTTATCCTTTACGTTTCGTTTTATTCCTTGAGGATTTCAAGAAACAAATTCTTATTTATCCAAATCGAAATTAATTTTCCAAATTGATTTCACTCGAGGGTTTAGTAAGAACAAAATTTATGATGCAAAATTTAGGAGGACTCCTATGTTTTGCAAAAATTCGGACAAAAAAATTTATACGGATAATAAGCGCTTTTAGGGATCTTTTTAGAATCATTATAACATTACTATTACTATTAATTATTCTACGAACTGAAGAGCCAACTGAGAAATCTTCAATTGACTTCTCAGACAATGATTTCAATCAGGTACTTACAGACATGCGATCGGTGTTCTCCTAGAGAAAATACACCTTTATTATATGAAGATCATAAAAAGCACTTTATTGAAAGTATTGCTTCCATTGCCAGTGACCATACAATTTGTTTTAAAGCACTTCAAGCGCTGACAAACGCGATGACCGGAAACTTCGACAATCAATTGATACGATTCTACGGGAGTTTTCCTCAAATGAGGAGAGAAATTCAATGCTATCCGGAAATCGTAGTTTCCAGGCACAAGCTACGCTGTTGCATGAAAGCCCATTGTGTAATTGTGTCATTTTTTGACAGATGCCAAGGAACAAATGACAGAAACGATGCGGTTTGACAGTAACTGTATTGACTGTTAGGGCCATATGTAGGCAAATTCCGTTTTTATACTTGCATACCTCTGGTAAGTGTAACTGTTAACTATGGACAGATGGACAGACAACCCGAGCCCAATCGAAAGCAACACCACCATTATCGTAGTGAATGAAATAAATAGATGTCTAGAGGATTTTCGGATAGTCTATCTAACAAAACGTCACAAGGCAACGCAATTTCAATGAAATCATTTTTGACTTAGGAAATGACAAAGAAATGTGCATACGTTTAATCAGACGAGAACGGGACTCTTTGTCTGGGCGAAGGGAGAGATATTGACTAAATTGAACGAATATGAAAAAATAGAAAACCCACACATCAAATAAAAAAAGTAGATATTAAAATTATAGTCGTTCGGTATCTATAAAGTTGAAGTATTTGCCTTGTTTTTATTTTCAGTTATGTGCGGTTTTTTCTTTTTGTTTTGTGTTTCTATACTGTGCAGCAGTATGAATAACCTGGCGTCTGCCCGATCGTCTAACCTTTGGTTAGTTCGATTGCTGGTGTAGACCGGCAGCCACACTGACGAGCATGATGTTTACGTAAAAAGTACATTCATAAAAAGGTTTTTTTTTTTTTTTGTTGGAGAAATATTTCAATCATTCATTCGTTACACGACTAACTTCGTAGTTATTCCACAATGCTAGCTAAGTAATTAATTTCACATTTTAGTTTTTTGGTTTTTTTTTTTTCTTTCAATTTTCTTTCGGAATTACAAATCCAGCTTCTGCAATCATGCAGTCAGTAATCGAACAATTTTCTCGTTAGTTTTGGGAAAACATAATTTTTTAGGATAGATCTCTTTTCCTGAAAAAAAAAAAAAAAAAAAAAAAAAAAAAAAAAATTCACATTTCATAGAAATTTGAATGAAATAATTCAAGTGATGAGGTATCCAGCACAAAAACTTGGCGGTACACTAATATACTTATTGAGTTTGTAACACCGAGAACACCCACATACGATTGACACGAACACGTCTGTATGAATGTGAATTTACTTGTTTAACAGTTAGAATTCGCCCTGGGTTAAGGGGAGATCGCATTGCAAAGCCAAACAGTACAGTACAGATACAGGTCAGCAATAATTTTACATATTAACCAAGCGAAGCGAAGCGAAGCTTCCACAAGGCCCTCAAGACCACAACTAAAATGAACACAACAAGAGAATAGAAGACAGGAGGAGAGGAGGACAGAAATTTCCCTATCAGTTATCATTAAATTAACAGATTTTTATTTTAATTCAAATTTAATTTTAAGAGTGAAGTAAAATAAAGAAAAGTTTGCTCCAAATGAAGAAAAGTCTTTTCGGATGATGGGGGATATTCAAGATGGCGCTCAAAGGCTAAATAATTTAGTCAATTGCTCTTTTTATATCATCTGTGTCCGTCTCTAGCCTTAAACGACCTTGTCATCATTTTTTTGTTATTTTGCTTTTTGTTTTCGTGTTTATTACTTTTTTTACACAAAAAAATATACAAACAAATGCTTTCAAAAGTGATTCATCGTTCCGTGGGGCAATCTTTGTATCGACATTTATTTATAAATTTAACGGCTTTCATTCGTTTTGTTCCCATTTTTTATTTATTTATTTTTCTTTTTTTTTTACTTCTTATATCTTCCGTATATTACTCATAATTGTAGATTATAAAAAAAATAAAAAATGTAAAAAAAAAAATACGTTGTGAAGAAAAGCTTAATTTTACTATAATAATATTTTTATACAAATACAAAATGATGGAGAGCCATAAATCTTTATCAGACTCCCGTAATTTGATGGGCAGGGTTAGGTCTTGTCAATGATTTCTTTACATTCAAGGTCGTTTCATATTATACAACCTCGTATCAACATTTTACAAAACTTTTTACTTTGAAAATTTATTAATCGATCAAAGCGTGTCCAGGCAGACAGAATCAACAATATACGGAATACCAGAAATGGTCGGCCAAATATTATCATTACTGTTATGAATGCACTATCGTAGTTTTCTCTTAACAATGGGCTTACTTAGCGATACGCGTCGTTAACTTATAATTAAGTCTCGTTAATAATATTGTTTCATAATTGAAATTTGCATTGCATTTCCTTTACTCTAAACCTGCAGTTGCTGTATCGAGCTTTGTAAAAGAGAGCAAACGAAGAAAGCAAAAGCCAGAGTATGTACGGGTCATGTTATGGTTAAAGGTCTCTTTTAAATCGAAATAAAATTCTGCTCCTCTTGCTTCTCTTGCTCCTCTTGCTCCTCCACCTCCACCGCTTTTCTTTTTCCGTGTAGCTGACAAATTTCTTAGAAAACTATACTCGTATCTAAGAAATTTTGTAAATTTTTTTTGCTTTGAAATGAGGAGCAAACATAAGTTTTTACTGCTAAAGTTAATTGAAAATGAAGGTTCGATTAGATTTTTATGCATAGATAACTGAAGAATTTTATCATAAAATCGTACAAACACACGTTTGTAAAAAAAAAGAAAATAATTTTTAATTGCTTTTTATAAATGGACGAAATTTAGGAAAAAAAAAAAGGAACTTGAGTTGAGTTGAATACCGAACTTGTTCAATAGATTTGCTAAAAAGAAACATCAGATATGGAAAACGATAACGAGACAATGTTTTTACAAAGTCAACAGTCAGTCTTACAAGTGCACTTCTAAAACAATTAAGACAGACAGAAATGAAGTGCTGAGGCTGAAGCGCTTGAAATTGCTGTTAAGTAATTTTGCGCATATACAATAGTCACGCGGAATAGCTTGTTTGGTTCTCTTGACCCTTGCTATTTAGTAATAGTTGTGACACACAATGTTCGTTGGAATTAAAATGTTTCGGCAAAGCTCATAAAACTTTTGTTCTATATTCAAGATGCGAATATACGGATGAAACGACTTCAGGTACATCCCATGCCCTGCCCTAAGGGGAAAAAATGTCAATGACAATGACAAAATTTTGCTAATTTGATAGAGTTTTATCTGCTCCTTTAACGTTCATTCAATACATCGATAATTTTTAGCAAAACATGTGTCGCATAGAAAGAGGTTTAGATGTTTATATCGATAACTAATGGAGACCTCTGTGAACAGTAGCCTGAAAGCAATTAAAACACTTGTTTGAAAATTATGAACGCCGTGAGCCAAATATCGCATATGTACTCCAAGATATGCCAAAATTGGTAACCTATTCGTTGACCTTGGATCAGAAAAGTTTTGCAACCCCGCAACGAGGGACACAGAAAGCTCTTCTAAACGTATTACGTTCGCAAATGTGGTAACATAATTATGCTATCCTTAAAGCTCTCATTGTGTTGAGTCAGAGCTTAAAATGGAACACATATCCATTTCTTTCCCTTTCTAGAAAACATTCTCAACATAACTGAGCTGAGCTGAGAAAAGCACACGCGCCTACAAGGTATCATTCGTATCTAAGTATCTCTTAAGCTAAGAAAGTCGTTTAATTTCGTAACAGTTGGTGTTTGCAAAAAGAAGCCACTAGTCGGCACTACAATCGGAAGAATATAAAACGTCTGTACATACCTATATTTAACTTCTAACGAATATATTATCGGAGATCATGCTCTCATTTCTTCTTTATTTCGGGAGGTCAAGTCAAGATTATGTCTGTGAGAGCAGTAGAAATGAAGCATTTGTGAACCGTATATAGGTAGCAATTTTTTCGCTAATCGACATGAGTAGGCTTTTAAGGAACCAAGAACTTAGTAGCACTTACAACATTTAATATAATACTCGGCTTTTAATGGCCAAAAACAAGTATGCAGAGAATGTCATAAAATATGTATTTATGCTAACTACGTACGTATATATTCGCAGATATGAAGACAAGAAACTTTAAAACTTGGTGCACATATTCAAAAAGCTCAAGGCGAGCAAGCAAAGAAAGTCATGACCTTCTTAAGCGATTTGAATGTATAGTCGGAAGAAAGAAAAACCAAACAGGTTCATATCTCAATGACTGTTCAAAAGGTCTTATAAATAAATAAAACTCTGCGTAAGATTTCTTTAGATCAGTTCACTGCCATGGCCCTTAAACGCTAAAGAAAAACTGCATCATTTTTATTTTTATTAAATGTTTTCTCATGTGTATTTTAATAAAAAAAAAGAAAAAAAAAAAGCAAAAAAAAATCGTCACGCGTTCATATCTTCAAATCATATATTGGTAGTCAACGATTGGTCCGGTTAAATGTAAAGATGAAAGCAGATATTAAAGGCATCGCCTAGATACGATTGTAATTTTTATGAATTTATTGCGATTTTCCTTTTTTTCTTTTTACTCTTAGTCTTAATAAATTGTTTTCTACGAAAACTAGCAATAATTGTCTAACAATTTTGCATTTATGTAGACACCTTTGCTCTTGATTAACCATTCATTTAATGCGATTATGTGCAGTATAAAGAATGCCTCAAAGAATTCCTGCCTTCTGCTAAAAAATTCAACAACAATTTATTTTAAGTATTTTGGGATAATTACCAAGAAGTATAGAGAATTTCAAGCTTTCAAATGATCAAACAACTGTTAGTTTTCCATTAAATTGCTGTTATTTCCTTTATCCAAATAGTATACGCTCAGATGTGTTTAACGAATAATGCAGACAATTTAATTTATTTGAGAATAAAAAACACTTTTTAAAACTTTAGAGGTTAAATATCATAACCTAAATAAATTCATGAATAACGAACGATCTGTGTATTAATTGCTTTCGTAAATCATTATCAAATTCCGAATCACTCGATTCGTACTTTCATAACTACATCTAAAGATTATTCATAAAGATTTGATATATATAATATATATATATATATATATATATGTACCATATTTCCTATGTATATATTTATTAAACAGATAATAGAAAGGTAAGCTGATCGTGTGCATTAGAGAGATTGGAAAAACCCTTTGTTGAAAGCATGTACTTGCTAAATGTAACATATTGTGTGTGTAGCTTAAAATAATAAAAATAATAATAATAATAATAATAGTAATAATAAAGAAAATAAGGTTCACGTCTTATACTCTTATACTCTGATAGTGGTACGAAAGAACGAACAGGTTTGTCTTAATTGTTATCTTTTCACTTTGAACCATAATTTCGAGAAATAATATATTACGCCCACCACTTACCGCACTATATGCTATATGCTGCGCACATGCGCTTCAATGTTGACGGTGATTTTGCGCTTTTGTCATAAGTTTCCCTGTTAATTAATTGACCCGTGCATCGGGCGCTTTTCAACGCAACGTATCCAATAAATTTAAATGTGCTCACATCAACATGCACTCTATATATAGCGCGACTCTTATTTATGTTATGCACAACTTTCAATTTCACTTCACTACACGCTCGATCGTCTCGAATCAAAACAAATTTTAACTAAATTTTATGCGTATTTTCTCTGTCAGCACGCACAACTTTACAAAGCTTTGTTGGACATTGCTGGGCATTGCTGGGCACGCTTACTCTTCATAGAGGAGGGAGCAGTTACACAGATATATGCTCTTATCTTTTTTTTCTTTTTCTGCCCTTTTTACTTCGTTATTAATGACAATTAAATTGTTGATTATGTTCTTCCGCAATTATATAAATAAAGGCTCGCGCATTTATAATACTATTAAAAGGTCGCTATGCTTGCCGCACAGTCGTTGAACAGTCGGAGTCGGAGAGAAAAGACGTAAATGTTCTTAAGTTTCGAATGGACTCTTCAACGAAAAATTGTTTTATTATTTCAATTTTCTTTTTCTCCTTCTTCTTCTTCTTCTTCTTCTACTTCTGTTATTCAGCAAATTAACAACCGAAAATTCACTGGGATGTGTAAAAAAGGCCCAACTCTCTCTGTGTGAACATAGAGTTCTTTGTTGCGGTTAGATTTTATATATAAATATTATTATTTATTTTACTGATTATTTGATTAAAGTTTTTTTTTTTTTTTTTTATTTAATTTTACATGTTATACGTCCGCCATGTTATTTTTTTTTTTTTATATAGTTTTTATTAAAACATGCCTATTGCTCGTCCGCCACGTAGGGTAGAACAGTAGCGCGAGGGGTAAATTCCGATATGTAAGATGCGATGTAGTATATGGGTATAAAAAGTTATAGGAAGGAATTGATGGGCACGAGAGCAAAAAAGTATAAAAGAGAGTAGGTTCATAAATTGACTGTAAACGCTTATATATCTCGATGACATGATTTAAAAAAAGAAGAGATTGCGACGTAAGCTGTTAAATTGCGAGAGTGGAAAATGTCAAGAATGGCGGATAGAGGTGGTACGACGCGGATAGATAAATAGGATATGATCAGAAGATTGTAAGACTCCACATATGCGTATAGGGTTGTTTACTACGCTAATTTTGAATAGACGATCATTACATTTCGTGTGATTGAACATCAGCCTGTTAATAAGACAGAAAGAAAATCATGCCACGTCTGAGTCCGCAATAGATAAACGAAAGGGCTTTTTATCTATTTGTAGAAATCAAGAGTATAAATGACCATAAAGTGAATTATTCCATCGATGTTGCCAGGATGTTGAACTGAATGTTTTTTGTCGATTGTCCTCAGATCTGCAGGAGTCACAGCACGATCATGTAAATGAGATGGTCTGGAAGATGCAATTTTATCTGCAGTGTTGTTGCCAAGAATGCCCATGTGACCGGGCGTCCAGAGAAAGCGAAAACAAAATGTATCAGACTTGAGGCTAATTTCTAATATGTAGGAGTGAGCTTTACCTGAGAGAAATTATTGTAAAGCGGATAAGATAGATTTACTGTCTTACACTATAAAGAATTTCTTTTGAGGTTGAGTACTCGCTAAGCGGATGGCTTCAAGGATCGCAAGACATTCAGCTGAAAATGTAGTGCTGTATGGGTGATTTGAGAAGTAGGCTTCTATACTAATATTATTTGGAAACCAAACGATGCTACCTACAATGTCGGTCTTAGACTGTTCAACAAAAAAATTTTTTTTATTTTCATTTTATTGATATCAAATCTTGACATTTTTCAGACAACTGTTATTGAATATTGAAAAATGTAGTAACCCATTCAACTGACGTAACAACTGGTAAATAATTTGAATAGTGGAAAAAAATGTTTTTTTTATTTTCTGTATACTAAAATAAAGGAAACACTAAATCCGAATGTTACCTATGTGAACGATACCATCGCATAGACAATATTAGAAGAAGGTCTCACAAAGGAAAGTATGGCACCCAGCACTTCAATTTCTCCGCGTAACGAATAAGTTTTCATTTCTCTTCCGATACGTAGTCACGATTTATCACAAGGCAACGAAAAAATGTAGAAGAAACCATTAAACAAAGTCCTACGAATAGAAACTAAAGTAAACACAGATCTAACACTCGAACAACATACACCATATGTCAATGAGAAAGCCAAGAGTGGCTAATGAAGAAGAAAAAAAACATTTTTGTGGATGTGTATATATATATAGAAAAGTTTTATTTTTTTATCACCCAGTTGACAATGACCTTTTTCGCGAATGAAAGCAACAGCAACAGCAACAACAACAGCAACAACATTAAAAATAAAAGCAGTACCAAACCAAGTCAGTTGATGGGTGAAACCTAAAGTCATGACGATATGAAAAAAAATAAAAAAATAATAATAAATAAGTAAATAAATGAATAAAAGACGAAAATAAATATGAAAAAGAAAAATAATAGAGTCACTGTAGAGGAAAAAAGTAATAAAAAAATTTAAATAAAACCTAAAAAAGAAAAACTTATCAACTCTGGTTTATTGACACTCAACGCTGCTCTCGACTTAATCAAAACAAAATTCCTTCATAAATTTTCCCAGGCTTTTTTCACCATCAAACTTATGGAAATTCATGATATTTGCGAGGTTAAGCAGATGAAAAAAAGATTAACAAATCTCTTTAACTCGCATTCACCTTCTTTTCTTCCCACTATACATGCCATCGCTTTGACTTACTGGCTTTGGCGGAAGAAAACAGACACACACATAACGCTTGGTGAACAAATATGCATCATGCAATAACAACAATAAATGTGATTAACATACAGGGCCTAAAAGTCGAAATTTAAGGCTTGAAAACTTTTTAGAGAAAAACTCACACATTGTGTATAAATAGTTAAACAAGCACATATGGCTGCGGAAAAGAAGAAAGAAATGAGCCGACTTTGAAAATGTATTAAAAAAATTATCGGTTTTTCTAAAGAGAGATGAGCTCTGGATTGACAAATAATGAACGGGGAGGGGAAAGGAGAGATCTGCAGCGATTTCAAAAATAGAAAAAAAAAAAAAAAGATTTAATTAAAATCTAGCATAATAATAATAATAAATTTTATGTTCGTATTTATTTCCCTTTATTAGCCATTCACAAATCGTGTTTTATTCCCATTCGATTTCAATTGCACTCTTCAACTCTTTCTCTCTCTCTCTCTCTCTCTCTCTCTCTGTTTCCTTTTTTCTATCTCTGCATTACCTTAGTTTAATGAACACCTTGTTTTATCCATTGATTAAATGGCTTATACTGATCGAAAACCATCTTATGGGTTCTTGCCTGATGGATATTTTTGGATATTAGCCCAATATACGACCCACCTCCGTCCTCCATCCGCCCTTCCGTTCCTTGTTGATGAATATTACATTTTTTCGAAAACGTTTTTTCTTGTCTCACAATAGCACACAATAGCAGTATTAATGGAAACCACTCTTTCTGAATACAATTTCAAAATAAAACTTATTCTCCACTTAAATTCTCATTCTCTCGCGTTAAAATGTTTCTGTGGTCTTCGTTACTGTTTCAGGTTTATTTTCTCTCTTTTTTTATGACTAAAATGTTTCAAACTCAAACAGACTGCATGCATATTGGTTCGTTTGACGACATGGATATCAGAGATTTTAGTTTGTCTTACTCTCAGAGGTTTCTTTGGTTACTTGGCACCACTAGAGAGAGTATTGCTGGTATTGTTATTGTAAACTCTTATTTACTTTGGAAGGAACCTTTGATCGTTTGAGTGTAATAAGCGAGAAAGAAGTAGAGAGAGAGAGACATGAATCTTAACATTTTCTGGATTTTGACAAAATAAATATGCCCCTCATCTCTAGCTAATCAAGCTAACATGTTCGTGTTCGTGCTCCTACAGTCTCTCAGCAGTCTCGGTCGGTTCCATGTTCATCATGTTCATTATATTCATTCACATTTTCCACATTTTCATTTCATTTGCTTTTGAACTTTTGAACGGTTGAACGGTTTGATCAGTTGGTTCAGTTCGTTTATTTATTTTTTTATTTTTTTTTTTTGGAAGTTTCGAAGTTAGTTAGGACCTTATGTCGAGGGTGTGCTTATAATCGAAATAATATACGTAAATATATTGAATATATTGAATGACTGGTGTGTTTAGTTTGTTTCAAGTTAAGCGTTTTTATCCGGTATATTAATGCTTTTATTAAAACATTGTAGTCGCGAACTATGTGTAATAAATGCAGTAAATTTAAATTTTTGGGCAACTGGTAGTACAACAGAAAGCTAATTAGACGTTATTTACTTTTATGCAAATGATTATTGTTTTAAAAACGATAAAAAGTGAAATATTGAAAAAAGTGAAAAGCTTGTTAAGGTCTGTCGCGCCATGAATTGCATTAACTGCTAAGATAATAAGATTTGAACGAATGTAAACTTGACTTTAATTTGTGACTGAAGAACGTGAATCAAAAGTGCTAAATTCTTAAATTAAACTGAACGTATGCGATGAAAGAAAAGGGCTCGTGTAATAATTACAAATATCTTTCAATTAAATAAAGTAAAATAAAAATTCTCTTAACTTTCTTTCACTTGTGCACTGAATCAGCTTTAACTCGCATATAATATAGTTTTGTGTGTGCATGTTTTTCGTTTTTTTCCTCTGCATTCGATTTGTTGTTCTTGTTTACTTTAAATGTGGATTAATCTCTGCAAATATTTAAATTTGAAGGTAAAACTACCCATTTAAATATTATGACTTTTAATTTGATATAATGAAAATTAAAAATAGCTATTAATGCAGCGAGTGGACACGAGCAATATGTATGTAGAAGAAGAGAGAGCAGCTAAATAAATTCAAAAGTAAAAAGAGTTTTTGAATATGTATAAAAGACCTCGTTTTTCCTTGCACTGTCGTGCAACAGCAACATCAATAACTGTAATAACCCCGGCTGCCTCACTGATTATTTACAAATTTTTTCAGGTCAAGCGTCTTTTTTTATTTCTTGTGATAAAAAAGAAATACGTTTTATTGAAAAGAATGAATGAAAAGGAAACGAGATAGCCACAGTCTCAAGAGTGTTATCATTTTGCGCCCAATGCACTTCTGCGATTGTTTACTGACAAAGATATTAATAACTTTCTAATGGTCGCGTAGCCATCGATCGTTAATAGCAAAAGTATTCGGGATTAGTGATAAGATCCTGGGGCAAGTCTTGTCTATCCTTTACTGCTACAGTTTCTGAGAATTGAAATTTGGAAATACGCCATAAAATATGCTACAATTGAAACAAGCTCGGAAAGAAACTTTTTAAATAATATCATCAACAACTTATAGACGCTTGTCACGTGTAATGAAATGGGGTACGAATATTTATTGGCTTTGGCAAAAAATATGTTGTTTTTATCCGTCCGCAATGATAGTATTATGTAAGGTGCACTTGGATTTTACAGAAGGATTTTACATTAAACTTTGACTTATCAGAGAAAAGACTAGTATTGCTTTTTCAACTATTTCACTGGTCTATACTCTGACAAATATACAACATTATACTCGTTGCATATTTACGAAGCAACATTACTAGTGCGTAAGTTGTGTTACATTGAGATATATATATATAGTCAAATATAAGTCAAATTATGATGGAATACGATGTCGCCGCAGGGATTGTTTTGCAAAAGTAATAAGGATCAAGTTGAATATGGACGGACATATCATGCGCTTCGACACTTTTAAATTGTTGTTGGTAAATGTTACATTAGCTCGAAACTATTGGAGAGTTTAAGACTTCGTCGTCAGGATAGGAGATAGTGGCAGAAAAGACTGCATTTCATTTGAATCTTAACAATGTTTTCAGAAATTGACTTAGAATATGCGGACTCTGCAAAGCAGATCAACTCAAGGCCAGCATTTTGCAAAAGAGTTGTAATTATAAAATCGTGTTCTTCATGGAAATGAAAACAAATAAATGTTAGGTATCAAACGAATCGCCATAAGCCGAGTGATAGTCAATACCTTTACTTTTTGCAGCTAAGAAACTTGAAAAATAAATGAATGGCTGGTATTTACTGCTTACGTATGTGAGCTTGTGTTTGGTTGGGTGGTACATTCTCTCAGATTATATTGTGCACGTCTCTAATAAGTTAAAAAGAAAGTAGAAAAGCGCTTCAAATAAACGTACATTACTTGCCATGAATAATAGATAAAGAATTGTAGCGAAACAGTTTTTATTTCTGATTTTTGCTTCTTTTTTTTTTTCTGACTTTACTACTGGGTTTCCTATTGTATGGAAAACGCATTTGTGTGAAGGAAGATTAGATGCACTTCAATAATAATAATGATACTAATAATAATAACAACAACAACAACATGAATTGCAATAAATATATGCACACATTTCTTTTGATGATATAAAAGCAAAAATTCAAACAACATGCAAACACACATGACCATACATATAGAGACTGTGAGAATTTCGAAAAAATTTATTTCAACTGCGAAACATAAAACGGGGCGTAAGGAAAGTGATTTAAACCTAACGCAACGAACGCCAAAGTAACAAAAATATCATTAAAAAAACAAAAAAAAAAAAAAAAAAAAAAAAAAAACAAATGCAAGAAAAAGAAAAGAAATAAGCTAGCATAGCTTGCAAACACAACACAGACGCACAGACGCACAGACGCACAGACACATACGCATTATGAAAAAAGTCGACTAACCGACAAGCAGACTAACCGACAGTTAATAGTCGATCTTTGCTTGGACTATAAAGTTGGTATGAAGATTATATTTCTCCACATTCTTGTGCTAAAAATTTTAGAAAGAAAAGCAAAAATTTGCACCAATACAAACGCAAAAATACACCCAAAGAGAGAAAAGAAGCATTTACAAAATGCCTCAAGATAATCAAATTGTGATTTGTTGCATGAGAATGTGTTTGTGTGTTTGTCTCCATGTGCGAGTCTGTTTATGAGCCGAAGAGTAAAATCAAATCAAATTCCTTAACTTAACAAATGTGATGCATTTGCTCGTAATGTTCGTTATTGTTTTATATAATTCACACATTTTTGTTGCTGCTGCTGCTGCTGCCGCTGTTACTGTTGCTGCTTTATGCGCTCAATTTCAAATTGCAAAGTAGGAAGATAGTCTTCGGTTATGGTTTACTAACCAGTGGCTTCTGTACCGGTCAGCTTTTTTCTACTTTTTCTTTATTTTTCGTTTCGTTTCGTATGAAAATTTTCAGTTGTGTTATGTATTTTCGAAACTGCTTTTTTTTCTTGATTTTTTTTTTTTTTGATTTTTTCTCTATTTAATTGTTTGCTATAGTTTGTGTGGTTTTTATTTACATAAATGTGTGCAGTTTTATCCTATCTTTAAGA
Organism: Glossina austeni; assembly: GCA_000688735.1. Taxonomy (NCBI): domain Eukaryota; kingdom Metazoa; phylum Arthropoda; class Insecta; order Diptera; family Glossinidae; genus Glossina; species Glossina austeni. The sequence continues at coordinate 36,947 of KK502539.1, read as the reverse complement.
GTTTGAACAACAATTCCGTCAGTTATTTCACTCAACCGTAAATATTATACATTAGTGTTTACATATAATATACATGCAATAGCTACCTATATATGTATATGTTTTTTATATTTTATATGTGCAATGACATGCGTAGTTTATATTTTAGCACTAACCAGTAGAAATCAGTGAACCTATTAACTTCATCCTAAAATTTATAATCTCCCGCAGCACATTCGTCCACTAGAAAACTCAGCAAAGTTTCATCTCATTCACGTCGTCGTGTTTACGTGAGCAAGATTCATAGTGAAGTTCGTTACGATTTACAAAGGATTTAATATTTGTTGTGTTTCACTTTAGTCTTGTATTAGTGATGATGTACAAATTATGCAAAATTGTAGCCCTTTGAAATTTCAGGCTTTCCAAACAACATAGCAAACATGGACAGACTATCTCAACATAAATGTTACTTAGAATAATATATATAGTTTTTTCAAACTAAAATTAAGAAACAATCTTTTGATTGTTGCGTATCATGTCTCCCGGTCGATTTTAGTCTTAGTGATTACCTTGACTATGGCTTCTACTTTAAAAGGTACCTGTGATGTACACAATTAAAAGTCAAATGAAGAAATAATTATCAGCAAAGCTTTATAAAATGAAAACAAATTCAAAATACATAAGAAGGCGAAATCCGACTTGAACAACATTCTCTATACGCGTCAACACAAATCAACATAAATATCTTACGAAATGACGAATATTTAAGCGCGAGGAACATGTCTGAATATTTGGAAGATTCTAACTCCACTCTTTTGATCCCCCTACTATTCTAGACGGTAGACGTGTGAACAAACATTGGTAACGACTTCAAATCTTACGTTAGATATCTAGCCTGGTCTCTCGGAGGTTAACAACCCAGAAATCAAACATAACAGTAAATCAACCGGAACCCTTGGTAAACGCCAAGACAAGGAAGAAATTCAGTTTTCCATACTTACTGCTTCAGATGAAACGTCTATAGTAAAAATTGTGATTGTGTGTGTCTTAATGGTGACCACGTAAACGAGTCAATAGAGAGACCGTTGCAATCTACATCTGTTCGAATTATTAGAGAGAATACTTTGATATCTCGGTTTTATTTTTATTTATTAAATATTTTTGATGTTTCGCTATAACGATCGATTGAGAATAGTTTTCTGAATAGATTGCAGCTTGTTTGTGTGATGACTGCCCATGCATTTTTGCTTTCAACTTATGAATCGCAATAATCGAAATATTCTGACAAAATCTAACATACTAACGTGTTTTGACTCAAGGACGAACACTATTCAAAATGACTGGAGAGAGAGAGAGAGAAAGAAAGATCACTTTATTTAAACCTTTAGCACGGACATTAACTTTGCTTAATATGGACGAAGTTTTAAGGCTCTTCAACACAAGGACTTCCATACAAGTAGCGAAGTAGGCAAGGATTGCAGGTTTAAATCGTAGCACGGCAAGGTTTCCTTTGGTCGTAGCTATAGTGGAGAGTGCTCAGTCGATAAAAGCATAACACTTGCGCACTACTCACAAAATCACTATGCCGTGGTCATCTTGCTATCTCTTTCTCGTTCCGTACACCTTCTGGGCCGTGCTGCACATAAAGCGGACATCCGCTGAGTGATTGGTCATATTAAAAGAAAATGTTCCTTGACATGGAAACAAGGTATAAATTTTCGTATTTGAGACAAAAATAAAGGTTTTTATTAGGCGAAGAGATGTATTAAAACATCGACCTTGCCGGACTATCATATTCTCAGGCAAGGTACAACTGACCGGGTACGTTGACAAGCGAACCTACCGAACAAGGAAAAGTGTTAATTTTGTCTAGTGCCTGGGGTTGGCGATGCAATTGGACCATACTTTTTTCAAAACGCTGTTGCTTCGATCGTTATGATGTTGACTGTCTTTTCTTCTCTGCCTCGATATTCAAGCTCTGTTTTCGAAAATTTTAAATGGAAAATTTTATTGAAATTATTTGACCACTGATCTCGTCCCTTTAAACTTCCATGAGCATTCGGAAATTGGAAATTAGACCAATTCCCAAACTTTAATAATAAGCTAGCGTTAACATTGACGTAATATGTCGTAACTACTTGGACAATCCAATGACTTAATCAATAAAATTTAATATTTCCCGGTTATATTCTATTTAGATAAATTTTTAATCTTTACTCAAATTGCTGCATGTCTAAGCTAAAGAACAAGCATAAGGTAGGCTAGATGACCAGATTAAAGTACGCCACTTCAGTCTAAGGTCGAGTCTTTACGGAGCAATTAGCAATTAAAGGCAGAAAGACCTCCGTCTAGGCGGTAGAAGAAGGATATATGCCAGTGAAGACGATGTCTTCAAGACTATCAACAAGTTCTCCCTAGAAGCACAAAACCAGAGGTGAGAACAAATCATATTAATAGCCAGTGCTAAGACAATACCCACTTGTTAGCATGCTAATTAGACGCAGATTAGACCTTTGCAGTTATTTAGTTCGTTCAGTAGTGACTGTGTGCTCACAAAAATCGCGAAAGCTTTAAATATTTAAAGTGTTAGATAGACCTGTTCTTGTTAATGGGAAGGACATGCCATACGCATATTCTTATTCTGGAACTGGAGCAGTACGTCATTAGCTACATATCTATTGTATTAGCTTCAGCATGGGCCGCGTTTTTATTTCTTTTTCTTCTTCTTACATTCTCTCCACATTTGGAAATAAATTCATTTACTAAACAATCGCTGGAAAGTTTTTGATAACAAGGCAACGATTCAATTTTAATGTTCCCCGACACTGAGACAAGCTTTCTATGTTTACTTATGCTTCGAACATATGCTTGCAGAGATTCTCCGATTTTATCAGCGATAATCTCAAGCAGAAGTGTGTGAAGCAAAATTTTTCGCTTTTCCAAGTTTTCTGAGAGGCAAGAACGTGCTTGAGTTTTCTTAGAAGTATAAATGGGGCGACGCGATCCAATTTGTTAATAATATTTTGAATCTTCCATTTCGATCGCAAAATAATTAAAAATTAAAATGAAAACGCGCAAGGTTACATTTTACTGAAGCCTCTACTCTTTGCAGAATGAATCTTTATTTAGTAGTAGTGTGTGGTGTAAGCATGCACGCGTAACACTTCAAAATACTACATAAACAAAAAAAAGACAAAAATGATTCAAGTGAATAGAAAAACAGCGACAGCGAAAACAAGAAACTCTAAATAAAGCAGAGAAATACGTTGTAATAGAAAAGAAAGAGAACGAAAAGAACGAAACGAAAACAGTGAAAAGAAAATGTAACTCGGTATGTGACAAGAATTGGCAAATGTCAGCACGTTCAGTATGCGATAGGCGTGCGGGGGGAAGGGGTGGTAGCGAACTGTTGGGTGTTGTATCGAATAAAACTTTAATATATTAAAGGGAAATTCCAAAGAAAAAATATGTATAAGTAGGTACACGTATCCATACATAAATACACACAAACACACACACACACATATATATTTATTTATTATATTTATATATATATATATGTATATATATATATATATGTAAAAAGTGATACCTGCGTACATATGTTCGCATTTCTGTAATATTTAGAGCAAATATTTTATAGGAAACTCGGCAGAAAAGGCGAGCACACGTCTTTAGATTTAAAACAGTGTGCTAAACACACAATTCTAGTTTTTGGTTTAAGTTTACTTTTTCCAACAACTCTGATCTTTGTAAATGATTGCTGTTTTCCTTTTTTTATAGTTTTGTTTTTAACTTAAGGCTCGTTTTAACACCTACAACGATATCTTGTTTCTGATCTTTGCTTGTTGCTAAAGTTTCGTTTTTTTGCTTTGTTTTTTTTTTTTTTTTTTTTCACCAAAACACCACCACTAATAAAAGTAGCAATGAAAACAAAAAATGTATTTATTATTTGTTGCACTTGCACTCATCGTGTGTGGTTGATTACTCACTACATAGTCTATACATCAGTCAGCATATGCTACTCCCTGAAGTGCACACACATACGCTTTATGGAGTGGGAGAACGCGAATAAAGTGAGTCTTGTTCGGTTTCGTTCACTGTTTGGCACTGGCTGTGGGTTTTGTTTTGTTTTTTTTTTTTTTTTTTTTATTATAATTTTTTTTTTTAAATGTAACCTTTTTTTATTTTTGTCTGTCTATCCATCTGTCCAGTTATATATTAATGCTTTATTATGCTTTTTTCTTGTTGTTGTTGCTTAATAGACACATTCATTGTGTTGTATATGAATATTACCGCATAATCAGTGTTGCATGACATTAAATGCACATAGATGCATACAAACGTTCATAAGTGCATACAGTATGAAAGCATATTTACCATTTTCGTAGTCTTGTTTATGCTTTAGATTACTTCACAATTTAACACAATGAAGAAGATTTACAAAATTTTCTACGAAAAAGAAAATTTTTCCAAAATAATTTTAGAAATTCAACATTTCTTTACTAAAGGAAAACGAAGTAAAGTAGTAAAGTAAATTTTTTTTGTTTATTGAATCGATGAATATTTGGAATCTGGAGACATCTTAGAAAGCAGGGTAGAAATCGTTTTCATCAGAACTGTTGATCCTTTCAAAATTGGCAAAAAAAAAAAAAAAAAAAACAAAAAGAATTCATGTGATTCGCTCGAAGCGTGGAGTTCTAACTTATTTAATCCGTTAACAGCTGTTTTCAAGATGTTCTTATGTTCTATTATTTAAAAGCCCTTCCAAACAAAAATATATGCTAATATATGTCTCGTCAAAAGGACCGTTAGGTACATATGAAACTGAGTCCAATGCGAAAGCTTTCAGTGTTATTCGTGACATTCTGCTTTGGAGAGAGTCTACAAAAGAAACACATTCTAGCAAAAAATATACGAAGAAAGAGAATATATGCAAAGATAGTTTTATGGAGCTGGTGAAATATAAATGAATAAATAATAATAAAAAAAAGTACTTTACCAAAAAAATATGCCTACAGCGCCCTTAAAAACTTTGAAAGCCGCTTTCTCGAAACACGATTTATAAAAGCGGTGTACAGATAAACACAACAAATTGCATTCTTTTTAATTGGAAGCTTAGTCAAAATCTTTCAAACAACATTCTTTTCTGAAATAAGTTGTTTTCAAGCACTTCTCGTACGCTCCATCGGAGATGGTCATGTATGTAAACGCAATTATTCTCCTCGTCATAGAAATGACGGCGTCAGCTCAGCTTCAAATTTGGCACAAACATTAGCTATTATTGTACGCATGTTCCTATCGAAAATGTCTTAAAAACTTACTCCTTAGAAGTTTAAACAGATTGAAGTGCAACAACTTTCGTGCAGTATTTAAATAGCGACCACCAGTCATCGATCGTAGCACACCAAATCTTTGCATGCTACTACTTTATGCACTAAATTCATCAATTTGAGATAGACTTAATCACCGTGAATAGAAGAATCGATATAGCCACGTCTGTCAATCTGGCAACTGTCCGTGTGTTGAGATCGCTATGATGATCTCACAAATTTTGTTCGTTCGGCTAAATTCGAAGTTTGGCAAAACCAATGCATGGGCTCCTCCTCCTAAAAAACTGACAATTTCTCCTTGGACTTGCAATGTCTGCCCTTTGCGCAGCTTTAACCTTGAATGTGCATTCATAAAATTTTCGAAATTATCTGCATTTCCAAGTCAGCTCCGATTTGTGTGCAAACTTGTTTATCAAAAATTTGCTCATGTTTGAACATAAAGTGGTAGCAGAACAAATCTTTCAATGATGTTAAGATTCGTGTCAACCTTCAATATAACATTTATTCTAGTCTGTGTATGCCATGTTCAAGCGTATGTTCAAATTTTTTGTTCTTATAAATCTTATGGACGCCAGTTTAATAGGCATATAAGTAATGCTTGCATTTCGTTTGTTGGGCTTAGAGAAAAACTTTATTGGTTTCATAAAAATATGTATGGTATTAGAAGTGGTCTGGACCAGGTTGCCATCCCTGTCAATTGGTTTAATCGATTTCCATTAGAGTATTAGAGAATTAAAAGCGTAATGCAAAGGTGAAATTTATAAAGAACCTTAACAAGTCGAAAGCATGTACTCCTCTACACGGACGAGTTTATCGTTCCCCATAGACCTTTCACTTCCTCAAAGAGTTACTTCAATTTTCATTCGTTTATCTAAACTGATTGATATGCGTATGCGTGTTAAAGATTTTCTCGGAGAAGATACTCGGAAAGTGATTTCGTGTTTTGGTCAAATCGAAAGACGATTTTTTTTTTATGATAAAGGTAATCGTTTAGCGGTTTGCATCAGTGAATCCCTTTATTTTGTCTTCATTAACTTCAACTGACCTTCTACAACATCATACACCTTCAATATCGAAGTTGTCGAAATGCAAGTTTGTGAAGCAGTTTTGGTAGTGATCTTCTAGTGCTCAATATATCTTCTTCATGCACATTCAATAATTTTGTTTTTCCTTGAAGACCATTTTCACTCTATCGACTAACAAAAGCTATTCCACATAATCGAACAAATCTTTTCAAAAGCAAGTCTTGCTAGATCTGCAGTTACAACATATAATGAAAATGTGGCTCGAGTGGTAGCTTGACTGTAAGAAAATGCAATTGATTCCGTTGTTGGGAGAAGAAAACTCAACCACTTTCCTAACAGCCTAACAGAACTAAGTCGCAATATGTTTTACGGAAATTGTGAAGGATTTTATGATAACTACTACTACTACTACTACTACTACTACTACTACTATTACTACTGCTACTACTATTACTACTACTACTACTACTACTACTACTACTACTACTACTATTACTACTACTACTACTNTACTACTATTACTACTACTACTACTACTACTACTACTACTACTACTACTATTACTACTACTACTACTACTACTACTACTACTACTACTACTATTGCTACTACTATTGCTACTACTACTACTACTACTACTACTACTACTATTACTACTACTACTACTACTACTACTACTACTACTACTACTACTACTACTACTGCACTAGTGCATATAAACGATTTGCTTCAGCTGGATGATATATAGAAGTATTGTAGAAGTGAAAGGACACAAAGAAAACTTTGAAAACTTAATGCCAGCGCGGTAGTTAACGGTTCCGCCTAAAGTTGAATTAAATCTTTGTCAAACATAAATTTCTGTTAAGTAATTGTCTATTTGTTTATATCCCAGAACTGAAGTGATGAGAAGCTTCGTTATTTTGGCATTTGATCGCATTTTATTACGCTTTCGAGGTTCTTCTAATGATTAAAAACACTCGATCAGCATACGCTTTGTAGAATAAAACGCGAAACGAGTTTAAACGCCTTTGTGTGGATAATTTCTTGACAGCGTTTAAGTTCAGCTAAAAAGAGGCAAATTTTTTCATGGATACAAAAGAAATATTTGAAGGTTTTTTTCTTTTTGTTGTTTCTTTAATATCGCGACTTAATAATAAAGCCGGTTATTATATGCGATATAAAATTAAATTAAATTTCCGGATTTTTAAGGCTACACCTACATTGAAAGAAATGAATTCATTTTTGAAACGATTGTCATTTGAATTTATTCAATTTTTATTATTCATTATTTTTCAGCCAACTCAGAGTTGGAATAAAAACAAAAAGAGAAATAAAAACGCAAAAAAAAAAAAAAAAAAATAGTCATAAATAAATAAATAAATTGAAGTGGAAACCAACAACAAATTAACTGTCAACTGAGGCAGTGACAACGACAAATTTGATTTGATGTTGAAAAATTCTCCACATAAGAAATGTTAACCTTTCCGGTGCAATAGACGAATTTCTAATCAAGATTTGAGAAAATTGTTAACACCACCGCAAATTCTAGATTTGTTTGTTTCTTTATGTTATACTGTATTTTGTTGTTGCTCTTTTTCGATTTCTTGCTATTTATTTCTTGCTTGCATACACACAATGCAAAATCGAAAAGTTCTTGACCACTTACATATTTGCATACATTTGATCCACTCACACTTTTTTGTTTTGCGCATTAATAAAGTGGATACAATGTAAACCGTTACATGTTTATGCTCATATAACTAAACTAAAATTTGTTTGTCATGTACATACACTTCGGTTTGTGTTGGATGTTGTTGGCAATTTGCTATTTGTCAAATGCAGATTTGTTATGTTTATCTGCGTACGCGCCTGCGCCTGCGCCGCAAAATTTCTGCATTTTTTTGACAGTATTTAAATGTTCCACGTTGACCTAGTCAGAGTAGAGTAAAGTAGTTGATATGTTTGCTTGGTTGAATTTTAATTGACATTTCGTTCGTAAAAAATCTACAAATTTCAGATATTTTTCTGTGTGGTTTCCATACTCGATCAAAAAAAGCCAGGAAAGAAAAAAAAATAACCAACAACGCAATTGACATTTTTACTGATAGATAACCAGCCAGCCACACCCTGGAGGGAAGTGTATGGAAATAAATCTCTGTTTTATTTATTTATTTATTTTTTTTTAATTTTTAGTAGTTTTTTCAATAACGGCCCATATTTAACCTTTAATTTATTGAGCAATCACAAATAATAAAATTTATTAAAAAAAAAAAAAAATGTAAAAAAAAAATTAATTTTATTTTTCATTTTTACAATACATTGAATTTAATTTCATGGCCATAAATTCTGATGAACTGAATGTAAAGCGTTTCGATTTTCCTTCTTGCGGTATATAAATTGATGATAACATTGACATTCGTACAAATAATCTCTAATTGCCGTTAGGTTATCAAGTTGACATTTCCATAGGAATCGCAAAAGAATATCATTTTTACGACACAATACTTAACAATAATAACAAGATTTCTCATCTCAACATCCTTCAAATAACAGCCTTTATAAGCTCTTCTAGCAAGGAACACAACGTTGAACGCCATTTTAAAAATGAAATTGACTATATGTGTATAGGGTGGAATTCTCTCTCATTGTTGTGAACGTTTCGTACTTTGCTCATATGCGGTTTCATGTAACTCTAAACGAAAGTTTTGAATATTGTCTTGTCATGCCCAATTTATTGTACCCATCGTTTACATAACGTTGTCGTGCAATAACAATAACTAAGGCATGCAGCGATAGTGTGAGTCCTTGCATCCACCTAATGAAATGAGGCGTTCTGTTCCCCCTATATCTACGATCTTCGAGCATTTGTCGTAGGTTCTTGAGATTCTAAAACAGTTGTTAATTCGTAATCATCCCTCAGCGCTTTCATCTGTCTGCCTGTCGGTGCCTGAGTTGACATGTTGTCCAATATATTTTTACACAATTAAAATAAAAGGCGAATTCCAAAACTCGATTTAATTACTAATCAACGACAATAAGTAATAAAATATCTTGAGCCGCTTATGTAGACTTGTCGAAACTAACGGACATTCACGATATGTTTCACGACTAGAATTAGAAATTTCTGCTTGATATGTTCATCGTGCCAAGGAAGAAATTTAACTCAATATCCAATGGACATCTAAAGTATCTTTCATTAAATGTGAAATGACAAAATTATACGGCATCAACCCGCACATGTCGCGACAGCCGCGTCCATCGCATCAATCAATCTAAAAGATAGATTTGCTATTTTGTCGTAATTAGCTCATGTACTGGTTGTAAAGTAACGTACGTACACGTTGCGTTCCGTAGCATTGAAAGGATAGAATAGAAAAGAATTTTTATTTTTTTTGCTGAGTAAGAAAAAGAGTAATAAGTAATGTTTTCGGGTTACCGTTAACTTATCTTTAATTTAATATAGGTACTATTCAATTTTTTACGGTCATTGGGCTATAAACACAGAAAGTAACAGAAAGTAACTAATCACCATTCCAGCCGATGTATTAGTAAAATTTATATACAAAAGCCAGAAAGTATAAGAAAAAAAAGATAAGAGGTATTAGTATAAAAATAACAGCTGACTTCATTCTAACGATTAGTAATGACGATAATGAGAAGAAAGGCTCATCAAATTTTATGACATAGATTAGCGAAACACTAAGGAAAAAAAAAAGAAAAGAAAAAAATAAATAAGTAAATAAATAAACGAAAAATGAGAAAAAAGTTTTGCTTGGATTAGGCCGAATCTGTTGGCAGCATCGTTAGCTAGCTTGTATACGACATTTGATGGCGAGCATGAAGTGAAGATCGATTCAAGCCTACGCGGCATAGAGATCTTACTCATGTAACATGATTTGGTAACAAAGTCTAGGGTGCATAAATTTTCTTTATAATTGCTTGCGGTATTTGGTTGGAGATTTCGTTGGCTTTTCCAACCTTGAGGTACGTTTTTTTAGTATCTATAATTCTTAGAATAGAACTTAAAAGAAGAGAAGGGATTTAATAAATTTTTTCAATGATTATGAACGATGGCCTCCTTTTTTTGAGTTTTCGTCTTAACCCTGCGAGATCAAAAAATTTTACATGGGATCTTTTCATTCAGACGAAATTTCGACCTCCGAATAGCCAGGCAAGTAAGTCCGGACAGACGGACATAAATAAATATATTCTCCAAATCGCACTGACCAAAAGTATAGGGTATAGAAAATTTGTGTCATCTTCGTAGCATATTTGCATTTGACAAATTCGATACACCGCCTGCGATGAAGGCAATCAATACGAGGTAAAGGCCGCAGTAAAAAATGTAATGTTTCTTCTTTCGATAGTTTATATCGCGTGAACTCATTAACTTTTTTCTTAATATTCAAAAAAAAAAAAAAAAAAGGAGCAGACAAAGAACCGTAAATTCAATTCTAATCACGACGTGTACACCGTACATCCGGAGATGCGTAACGACCGTGACTACTGGTTTTTTCTCTTTTGTTGGATAATCTTTAAAACATTATTTGAAATTATGCGTCATTTTATAGTTTTCTAATACGTGAAAACAGCCGTTTAAAGTAATAAATGAAAAGTATTTTTTCAAAGAAATCATTCCCTTCATCTCTCTTGCGAGGCATTAAGAACTGTAACGCTTTACGGCAGCGTTAATTGCGTTTTTGCAACAAAGTTTAGAAGTCTTAACATAAGATAGATAGCAGCTAACTTCACTTTGCTATCGTAATTATTATTATATTTTCATGTTTACTTCATTCTGCTTAAAACGATATCAGGTGTTGTGTGAACAGGGAAGAAGAGAGACCAGAAGAAATGCCATCGTTCAGAAACCTACATATTCATGAGTAAAATAAAACAAAAGTGTATTCATGTGCAAGTATTTAACCCTAAAAGTTAGTCAGCGAAAATAGATGACAGGTGTTCTTCCAACCGACTCCTTGACTGAGTGAGCGAGTGAGTGAGTGAGTGAGTGAATGCCTGAACGCGTTACTGGTATGTACACAAGACCTTCTTAGCTTGTTTGCATATTTTCCGTTTTTATTTATTCATCTTTTTATTCATTTTTTTATTTATTTATTTATTTGTTTTTTTTCTTTTATAAACTTTTTCTCATCGAAGAAATTTTTGTTAATTTTTTAAGGGCAATAAAAATTATAAGATAAATACCTTTCCAAGTAGGATATAAAAGCACTTTCAGAGAAAACGTGTATAAAAATGTTTTTCATATGTATGCATGTATGTACGCATTTACCAGCCGATAGCATATGTGTAATTTTCAAGAATTTTCTTTAATACTCATTAGGTGAATATTTGAAATTTTATGCTTGTTTTCATACCTGCATAGGTAAACGTACATTTGTGTGCGTCTGTGTGCATCTACGCAATTGCAATGCGTTACACATTTAATAACCCTCTGCTTTTTTTTTTTTTTTTTTTTTGTTCCTCTATTATCAAATACCATCATTATGATAAACATCATCATCAACATTGCGAATATTTCGCAGTGTTATACACAAGAAGGGAGGCAAAGCATGGGACGATTAGTTGCGAATGCCGTCAAGATCAAACAGTGAAATACCGACAAATAACATTTTCGCGTTTTACTCATTCTACGGACTTGTTTATAAAACATTTAGTAGGATTTTCCAAATAATTTTCTGAAAATAAGATAAAGATATAAAGAAAAAATTCATTCACAGGAACGAAAGAAAACGAAAGAAGAAGATATTTCCTCTTCGAAGCGTAACGTTTTTTATGGAAAAAGACTGAGTTTTCTTCAAGAATAGATAGATGGGCCCCCCAAAAAATTATAATATTTCATTTATTCATTTATTCAATAACTATAAAGCCATAGGAGCCTATTGCCTACTCACATAGATTTCGCGTGCAAAACGAAACTATAGCACACATCAGCATACAAGTCAGTTAGTTGGCTGCGAATGTAATGTAATCCTGCGCCATAAATTCAGTGGTAAGGCATTCCAATATCCAGTAAAACGCATCGTGAAAGATCGTTCGGGTGATGAGTTAGACAAACGTGGTGCTAATACGAAAGGGTTTCCTTCTATTCGATCTAGAGAACTGCAGTCGTTCAACTGAAAGGCTTGGGGGTCGAGTTTGATTGATGGTTTTGTCGAGATAGATAAGCAACTTGAATTTTAAATAATCGGGAATGGAGAAATTTAAGAAAGCACGAACGAAGGAGGAGATACTGTCTCTAAATTTGACGCTATAAACAAAGCGTGTCATGCGATTAACCATACTTTGAAGGCTATTTAAGTTTAACCTTGGACACGCAAACGAGACTTCAATGCGATAGTTAATGTGCGTCGTAAGTGGCAACTGTGCAATAGTATTTTTAATCTTTCCAGGTAGATACACATTTAGTTTGCACAGTTTGCGATCAAGGGTTACCCCAAGGCATAGCATTGAATCTACAAGATCAATGGAATACCCGGATATTTTTATAGCGAGGTTGAATGACCCAGCACGGGGAACAGTAAAGAACATGGCTGTAATTTTACTAGAGTTAATGCAAAGCATATTGTCTATCATGCAAGTATCATGCAAGTATGTTAACAATCGCTAAAGACTCGTTAATATTGTTTTCGAACGAATGCAAATTACTTGCATTATCTGTATGAAGCAGAAAGATGTCATCTGCGTACGCAAAAAAAGCACAGTAGTTACCAACCAAATCCCCAAGATCATTTACGAAGAGGTTACACCATAGGTGGTCCAAAATGGAACGTGTGGTACGTTTCGGTACACCAAACATAGTCTTAGTAAAAGAAGCGTTCGAGTCATCCGAAGTGTGCTACGTACGTGTCAAGTCTACAAGCACTTCGAGAAAAGTTGAATTTCTCACACAATTTATGGAAAGCTTAGTGTACAGGACTCTGTCAAACGGTTTTTGTAGATCCAGACAAGCACAAGACCACAGCCCATACCAACATTGATGTTGATTTCCCTCATGGAATACGCGACGCAAATTAAAAGTTTCGGAGTGTAACGTTCAGACGGAAAGTTGAAGTGGGCATCGTGCAGGAGTTTACTGTTATTCAAAAATGGGTCAAGTTTTTCCTTCACGATATGCTCCGTAACTTTGAAGAGGCAAGATAGGATGCTAATCATTATGTGCAAAAGAGGAGCCCTGTTTAGGAACAGATCTTGTTCGAGCTATTTCCCACTCCTTTGGAAATTTCGAGTTGGTTGGTACCGTATTCACCACCTGCAATAGATGGTTAGATATGCAGGGAAAGTCCAAGCTAACAAGTGTGATAGATACCTATATAGCACCATGAAGAAGGTTTTCATCCAGATTCTGAAATGAGCAAAAGATATCTACATCTTTGGAATTAATTAAAATAACTTTTTCATTTCATTTGCCTCACCTTGACGGACACGCCAGAAATTCGATTCAAGTTCAAGTTAATAAATCACATAAAGGTTACTGCTTCGCAATTCGCCGCACATTTCGCTACCCAACATTTAACGCATCTTGGACACTTGCCTTTCAAGCAAACAAACAAAAGTCAGCGAGTCTTTTCGCAATTTTATCCGTTTTAATAAACTGACTGAAATGATTTCTGCATTGAAAGATTTATAGATTGTTTGACAGACAGTTGTGCCAAATTTTCGATCAATAAATAAAAATGGCACATAAAAATACTGTAGTGGGGGACGGCCTACCGTTAATTACCCTACACCACATCGTTCAATACACTTATTCATATAACGGCTTTTCAAAATAAGGCGGGAAGTAGTCCGATGTCAACCATTTTCATGGTCTTGTGGGTGTTGCACACGTCCGCAGTAAACTAGTATATATATACTGTATATATATAGTCACAAAAATACTCGACTCTTTACGCAGGAATTGGTTTGCGGTAAAATAATATTATTTTCAAGGTCTTGTGGGTGTTGCACACATCCGCACTAAGCTAGTAAATGTATGTACCACAAAAATACTCGACTCTTTACGCAGGAATTGGTTTGCGGTAAAATAATATTATGTAGTGGGTGTGTTTACTTTGATCATTGGTTTTGTCGGTTTTGGTAACCCGCAGAAGGACAAAAAGCTGAAATATGAAATTGAATGTTTATATATCAAAATTCCAAATCTAATGTCAACATATGCGGCATTATTCCTTTGCAAGCACTCGTCGCTTGCAAGTATCAAACCCCATCATAACTTCACACATATACATTATTCCGTAGAGAGTCCTTCGGTAGCCTTAAGCACTAGTATAACCAAGTGCTGATTATGCGAAAAAACCGAACATTTGCAGAACAAACGATTTTGATGTGTACCAAAAATTCGTTTTAACATCCAGTTGCGATAGCTTTTGAACTTGGTGATCATTAAAATCGAACTTCCGGTTCTTGTTCTCTGTACATTTTTTAGAAGCTTTCTTGTGTCATGCTTGACGGTCATAAATTCCATTCCGATGATGACTGTTGCAAATATGATGAATAGAATTCCAAATGAAAGGAACGTTTGTTGAAACAATTTTCTTGCCTTGGGACACTTACGTACATAAGTCGTTTATTCAAGCATTTAATAAAAGTCTTTGAGAAACAACAGGACGATGACTCATTGATCAACGCAAGGAATGTTACGAGTTGAGTTGACATCATTTCTTCTTATTATAAATCAAATGAAAGGCTTATGCTAACATATTTCTTGCAAAATGCAAAAAAAATTATTATATTTTTTTTTGAGTAAAAAAATTGATGATATATTTCAATAATATTTTGCAAATCGTTCCTAATAAATCGATTAGTGTTGTGAGTGTTCGTTCAATAAAGCAAAAAGACAAAACAATTCCTATAAGGATTGATAAGAAGGTGGAAGATGTTCACTGTATGCAAGAATGTTCAATGTTTTGGTAAATTTGAATCGAACAGCTTCACTTTCTCGGCCAAGAGCATGTTTACCGCAGATATTACACAGCCGGACATACGGACAGACAACATAACTCTCTCTGTTTTGCGAACGCAATTTTCTCGGCTTTCTCAGGCCTAAATATTGATTGGATATGCAACAAATACGTTTATAGCCTCTGTCCTCTCTCTAACGAAGAAAGCTTTCATCCAATTTGAGCTGGTATGGCCAGGCCCTCAATTCAACCACCCGTCTTTAATTTGTAAAGACATATTGCCTTTCAAAATGTAATGCTTAGTGGCGATCCGATACACATGCCTTTTGGCTTTTCACAAAAACACTCACGTCCACTCACTTAAACGATTGCCCAATGACGACTGTGCGACAAATACAGTCGCTTCCATGTTTAGATCGTCTATATTATGTTAAATGTGAGCGTAGTTACATCTTGATCCAAATATCCATCCAGGTAGAGCATTGCAGATCACTATTTGATTTCAACAATTTACGGAATTTCGTTTTTGACAATAACCAGTAGTGTTAATGCAGACTTACATTATTAAATATGTGATTTTTGTAACAATATCGCTTAATTACATGCAAGCGTTTTTCATTGAAAGTCAATCGTTCTAAAGGTATTTTTTTTGAACTTTTGAATTTTTTCAGATTACTTTTCCAATTCCTATTATTTGTAATCTAACAGAAAGCACTTATGTACTTTGACAATTAATTATTATCCATCTATCCGTTCACATTCACATTTGATTCCCAAAATTTAAAATAATTAATTTTTTTTTTGATAAAAATAAATTTCTAAAATTCGGATGATTCTACAGTACAATATATAGTTGTCTGTAATCATTTCAATTTAATGTTTAAGCAACTAACAAGCACGTCAGTTTTTAATTTAACTTCAATTTACTTTTTTTTTTTGTTTTTTAATTAATATAAACCTAATCCATTTATCCGCACAATCTAACCAGTTTTGTTTATGTTATGTTTTATGTTGTCTCGTTTACAATCATCACCTTTCCTCGTGTATTTATTGCTTGTGGTTAATATACGTACAGATCTTGATCAAAGACAATTGAACAAAATGGAGAACGGCATACATGTAGTGCCACAAACACCAGCAATTGTCAGCGATTATATAACACTAACATCACCGCCCACCTATTCACGTCTACCACCCGATGGCCATGAATTTCCACCCAACTTTACTGAACCTCTAATAATGCCATCCAGCAATATGTTAAAGGCCACCAGTTTAATGCAAAGCGTTACTACCACCACAACTGCCAATTCCTGTACTAAATCGGGGCAAAATACCACTGTATATAGCGAAAAATTATATGCTCAAGCTATAGCGGCCAGCACACGTAGTACGCATATCACTAACAGCTGTAACAATGGCGCAGCAATCACTACTGGAGAAGTTGAGCAACAAAAAAAATTACTCGTAAGTTTAACAAATGAATCGGTACCACCATTACCTAAATCCGGTCCTCCAGCAGCAGTACCACGTAAAATTTATCGTCAAGATTTGATAGTGAATGTGGAAGACAGTCGACTTAACAATAACCTGAATAATACCGCAAACGTTTCTCCCTCCGTAAAATTAAGCTTAGAAGCAAATCGTCACAGTCGTTCTACTCACAATCTGAGTAGCAGCGCCAGTAGTGGGAGCACCACACCTACGGCCATTAAACCAGAAGCTCCCACTTATGATTCTAGTGATTATAGGCGATCTTTAAGTGCTCCTCGCCGTCACAGCGATTGGCGTAAGGATGAGAAGTCTGAAAAGAGCGTACGAGATAAGATTGCCATGTTTTCGAATGATGACTCTACACGGGTGGAACCTACCACTAAACCTATAACATTTTCGCGTACTAGCGGTACAAATAAGCCCTTAAATCTGAGCACTGAAAATCTTTTGGATTCCGGGAGTGCTAAGAGGCATTCGGTTATAAACAATCTTTCGAAATCAAGAGCCATGAGCGTGGAGAATCTGAACGATGCTAACAGACAGTACCAATTTGTTAAGCAAATACCATCACAAACATATTCCGATTCTATGCATTCCTTAAGCACCTTAAAAACTGAATATACCCAAAGTTATGCTTCTTTACCACGTCGCCATGCCTCTCAGCAACAGCTAGAGCGTAGAACAAGCTTTAATGGCCAGCCGGTGTATGTGCCCGATGAAGCTTCTCGCAAAGCAGCAATAACAAATATTTTAGAACAAAGAAGAAAAAGTCTTTCCAAGCTGCGGGGTTTGGTTATCCCTGAAAGGCCTCACATCGCAGTCTCTACTTTGGAACCTATTTTAGATTTACCGGAAATTAAAAGCCGTGACAGTGAAAAAATTAAGCAATCAGGCAATACATCGTCAACAGATTCCACAGATAGTGGTGTAGGCTCAGTGTCAGGTTCCTTAACGGTACCGCGGATCTCTAAACGAGCAGAGGTTAGTTCTACTACTGTCGCCACCACTTCAAGTTTAAGCAGCCCTCTAAGGCCTTTGAACATTACCACAAACAACAACAATGCTAACGTTGCCCTTAATCGAGGTTCTTTTAATCAAGGCTCATTCATTAGAACAAACATCAATCAAATGCCCACCGTGGCTCAAAGAAGATTGGAAGTTTTAAATACAATACCACCAGCTAAGCCACCAAGAACGTCTTTAACAGTTCCGCGACAGTTACTCCATGAGGAGAGTGATTCTTGTGACTCCGTATTCTCATCAAGGATTTCGTCACCACCCATGTCTCCATGTGTACCACAAGTGCCCGAGAAATTCGCTCTTACCCGCACCCTCTCTTCAGAGACTAATACCTCTATAGCCAGTTCCACTACATCCACTCTAACGTCAGGCTCCGGCTCACAAGCCAGTTGCTCGTCGGTGGGTAGTACTCCTACTGTAGATTTATCACGCCGAATCTTGAAGTCGGGATCAAACGATTCGGCCACCAATCGTAAGAACATTTTAGCTTCTGCCAAATGCCGGAACGGTCGCGGTGATACCTCCGTGCTGTTGCGCAATCGCCCTTACCACGACGATGAAGATAGTACTGATGGTTATGACGAGGATGAAGTCAGAAGAGTTCACAAGTCTAAACCAAGATCAACGCTATCAAGCAGCAGTTCCTTAATTACTCTACCATCCAAAGCCGCTTCTCCCACAGCACCTATTAACTATAAGTTGGTCTCCAAAAATGATCAGAGCCTTGTGGACAAAGTAATTAATGTGGCGGCTTACGTGGAAGTTACTTCAGATACAGATGACAGCAGTCGCAAATCAGCCGATAGTAGTTCTCCTCTTAAACTCAGTGCCATGTTTATCGATGAAGAACGTAAAAACAGTTTTAAAGCTGATCATAATCAAAAAGCAGTCAGCAAACCCAAACATCAGCTTATAGAGCCGTCTAAAGTTATTGCACCTATAAACGCGGTTCCAGTCCAGCCAATCACTCCACAGAGAGCGGTCGAAGCTGTTACACCGAACGCGAAAAAAATGACTAATGACTCTAGTGAGTTAACTCAATGGATGCATGTGGAAGTCGCTAAATCCAAGATTTTAAATAAAACTGCAGAGCGTTCGTTAAAGCCGGTCTTGGAAAAATTTGAAAACTCCAATACCACCACGAGCACAAGTAGCTCAAAATGCTTATACAGCACTGCTCTGGGAAAGGGCTCTACTAAAGTTAGTACAGCTGAGATACGTGAGAAATTTGAACGCTCTGCTGCCGTAGCCAATCACACAGTCTCACCGGCTGTGTCGACGAATAATTTATTGAACGTCAAGTCACAAATGAAATCAAGCTATCATGAACGTTTTAATTCGCTAGACTCTATAGCTTCTTCGTCATCGGGTGTCAGCTCCACAACCCAAAATATTTCATCGGCTCAAGAGAATACCACCGAGTTCGGTAGCTTCTCTTCGCTTGGCAGCAATCAGAGTTTGATTACCGCTCAAGATATACAACAAATCATTGAGGAAGCCGATCCTCCTTTAAAAACACCAGAAGCTTTTATTATTGTTTTGCAGCGGGATACACCAGAAAGCAGTATCGGCATTACGCTGGCGGGAGGTTCCGATTATGAAGCTAAAGAAATTACGGTAATTGATCTGAATTCAATGCAAGAAACGATATTTCACACTACAAATTACAGATACACAAAATCTTGGCTAACACACCGGCTGCTAAAGACGGTCGCTTAAAAAAAGGCGATCGTATATTGGCGGTCAATGGGATGAGCATGCGCGGCTTAACACATCGTGAATCTATAACAGTTTTAAAGGTAAGTAATGAAAAAAAAAAAGCCAATGAAAAGAACAATTTGAATACATAAACATTTTTCAATTACAGACACCCCGCCCTGAAGTAGTTTTAGTGGTAACACGCTCCGAATCTGTTATAGTAAAACCTCTATCTAAAAAACGTTCCTCTTTGGGTTCTCTGTCATCTCTGCACGAAAAGCCCATAGAAATTGATTACGAGAAGAAACGCAATTATCACAAAGCCTCTAGATCTCTGGACTTGGACTTGGATGTTATATCAAGTGAAGATGGTGCTACAACTAGTAATAACAGTAAAACGAAAATCCAAGCAGTTACAACACCGACCAGTACAAGTTCCAGTAGCCGTAGTAGTCCTCAACCGGCTGTCATAACAGAATCAGCTACTCTAGCCAGCATAAGAGCTAGGAGGCAATTAACACGACCCGATGCTAGTAAAATGACCACCAGCGAATTACTGGAAAGAGCTCAAGAGACCCGCAATGCTCTAGCGGCAGAAATTAGAGCTCAAGGTAATTTGAGACTTTCTTTAACAAAGTAATCTCTATGTAATCAAATTGAAATTATAGAGGAGGCGGTTACAACCCTTAATGGTGCTCGTACTGTGGAGATCATTAAAGATAGCTGTGGCTTAGGATTTTCGATCGAAGGAGGTTTCGACTCTCCATTAGGCAACAGACCATTAATCGTTAAAAAAGTCTTCATGGGTATGTTTATGTGAACCAGTAAACAATTTATACATATTTATGAGAATATCTGTAGGCGGTGCTGCTCAAAAAACTGGACAAGTACGTAACGGTGATGAGATTTTAAGCATAGATGGGGCAGCCACTACGAAAATGACTCGTGTAGATGCCTGGAATTACATGAAACAATTGCCGCTGGGCCCTGTGAAAATTGTGTTTGCTTAATGTTTTTTATTTTTATTATTATCATTATTATTATTATTATTATTATTATTATTATTATTATTATTATTATTATTATTATTATTATATTGCTATTATTATTATTTGAGTTTTTTATTATGTAGTTGTATTTTTAGATAGAAAAAAATTATTAAAGCTTGACAACGAGTTTGTGTTGTTTAACAAAGAAAAGCAGAAAAATTCTTAGTTCGTTAAGGGAAACGTTTCCTTGCAAATCTTGCCATTTCGAAAAGAAGAGATGCTATGAGCAAAATCGATAAAATACGAAAGTTCAGTAGAGAATGGCCGGCAGTGTAAGAAAATTTATTGCATTTTATTTATTTTTAGAAATTCGGAACTAATATAATCTAAGCTAAATTCAATGTGCAATTCTTGTTTATTTTATTTTTTGTATACGGGATAAAAATAAAAAGATATCTTTCCTCTCTATTGTACTTAAATGCAAGAAATAGTTGTAATTTTTAATTTAAAAGGAAAGGATATAAACGCAATTATTTATTTATGTACCTATTTATCAGACGGCGGACATAAGCTAAGGTCTTTGATTCTCTTGGCGTCACTTAAAACTTAGCGATGCATGTCCGTTTGCCACCTCATGCGTCCATCTGCCGTTCAAAGGTTTAAAGTCACAAAGTATTGAGTGCAAAAAATTTAAACCTGCCCCTCTTATAGGCTTTACGCAAATAGGGGTTCATTCTGTAACCTAAATTTTTGTTGTACATGTTTTTTGTAATTTGTAGGCAAAACTAAAACAGCTTAATATTAAGAGATTTTCTTTTCGTCTACCAGCTCAAACGAAACATATTAGAACAGGGAACATTTTTCGGAGAAGCTATTTGCTTGCGCTGTAATTATACACTTTCTTACTTTCTTTTTTCTATTTTTCTTACCTAGTTTTTTAAATATTCAAATGAAAAAGTTAATTATTTTTTCGTGCTCTTTGTCTACGCATTTATTTGAGAAAGCAATGTAGAGATTTTGTTTTTAAATATATTAAAAAAAAAAAAAATACATCTTCATATGTCTACTTTAATAGAAACTTACACTTAATCATTTAAAAAATTTTATACATAATTTTATATAATATTTATACATATTACTTAATAAAATTTATAATACACATGTAATTAATGAAATAATTACACGTATACGATAAACTATATGAGAAAATATTTTGTTTCACTTCAGATTATTTTATTACTTCGACAAAAGTTTTTAGAAAAGAAAAGCTGAGAATGAAATATTTAAAGTTGATGTAAACTGTGTTTTATACCCACCAGTGTAAGATGGCGGTATAATCAGTTTGTTTTTTTCCATTCAATATTTTTAACAGTCAAAAAGAAATACACATATTCTTGATCAGCGTGAAATTCTGAGTTGATTTACCAATGTCCGTCCGTCTATTTGTTGTGTGCTGATGGCATTTTCCTGGTCGCAAAAATGAAGATATCGACTTCAAATTGGGCAGAAACATTGGAATTTTCTGCACGCAGGTTGATATTCAAAATTGGCCAAATTGGTCAGAGCAGAAGGGCGCAGTGGAGCGTAAACTGATAGCAATTCCATTTTTTTGACCAAAAGCTTATGGGTTTCAGCTCATTATTCGAAATTTTCTACATTTACTTTACGAAACATTCCACTCTTCAGGTCCGAAAATGGAACCAATTGGCCATACCCACACAAAGTTACGAATAATTAAATTTATTTTTTCTCACTTTTTTGAGGTTTAATACTTATCCTCAATCATAGGGCAAGAATGTTTAAAACTATTTTGTACACTCCTCAAATGCAGATATATTATCCGCCTAAAAATGGGTTAATTTTAAAATGAATATAGTAGACACCGCGACCAATTTTTTCTTAATAATACCAGCAATATGGGTATCAAATAAAAGAACTTGGAGAGTAGAATGCGAAAAACATAGTGGTGGATATGCGAGATTCGGTCCCCGCCGAATATAACTTTTTTACTTGTTTTTTTTTTTTTTCTGTAAAATCCAAGCAGGTGAAAACATTATAGTGGCCCGCAGATCACCATTAAATACTCTACATTACTTTTCTTAATGCAGTTGTTCATATATACTTTCATTATCGAAGCATTTCTAGTGGGCCAAAACACGTCCGCATACCAAATTTCATCAAAATATCTTAAAAATTTCGATTTATGCGTTGAACACAAAAATCTGAGACGTACGCGCAAGCGGATAAGTTTAGATACTTTCAGAAAGTGATTCTTACTTGACCGGTGTACAAAAAAATGGATACATATCAGGTCTTTCTGGACGTTATATACGTCCATTGTACGCATGTAATATGCTCCTGTGTCGTCTTGTGATGTAGTGTATAAAGGGAAACTTTGCTGTATTTCGAATCAAATTGGGATTGGAATTATCTCGCCCTAGGCTATATACATGATAATTGTTGTTATACAAAAACTGATTTGTTTAAAAAGCCCGGGAAATCATATTTCAAATTATTTAGAGAGAATTCATTGCATGGTATAATGAAAAAGCTAAAATATGATAGACAGAATTTCCGAAACGAAGTTCGAAGAAGTTCGAAAGATGGAACAATTGAAGATTTAAGAAACAAAGTACAATATTTAGCTAAATAAACAAAGGTTGGCTTTAATTATGAAAACCAAACTTTCTCGAAAAGTTTATTCGCCCTAAAAACTACGCGTGAATTCTTTAAAAATCTGTCCAAAATCTTTATGGCAATTAATAAATATATCATTTTCAACGAGTATTTGAATTTTCGAAAAATCGTCTTCAAAAAATGAGAATACCACTAGTCCCTGTTCGCTAAAGACTCCACTGCTTTTTCTTTTTATAACTTTACATTAATTCTTCTCGTCTTGTAGGAAGGGAGAGGAGCGGGATATAAGAGGTGTTCAGATGTCGATTCAACTTTATTCTTGCATTCGTCAAATGAATAGATGACCATGCCCCATATTTCGCCGAATAAAATATATACCGTGTTCGAATGTTTATGAAATGGACAAAATCACGAAAAATTCTTCCGATTTTTTAAACACAATTTTTGAAAGCATTCAATATTGTAACTTAATGGAGGACGCAAGTGAGCTCCTGTGCATTTTGCAGAAATTTTCTCTTTTGATTGGCTTAAGACAACCTTCGCGATTATATTGTTTCCTAATCGAATTTCCCCAAGTTCTTCGAAGAGAGTGCGTGTATTCACAAAAAAGACGCAACAAACTTTTTTCAAAACGGCCGGCGTACCCTCTCTTACGAGTTTTTTTAACAATGTCTGTACGCGTTCCAAGCCAATCTACGAATCCGATACACAGCAGTACGGATATTTAGCTATAGCATTATTGTTGGTGGCCAAAAATACGATCATCATGGAACATTTGTTCATTAAAGATGAACATACTAGTAACGTTCTTTACGTATTAGTTTATTGCCTCAAGCAACTTCCCATCCGTCTTCGGTGGGCCAGCCCATTGACAATAGGCCACTGCATTATTCCATGATACATGTCCACGTGGATGAAGCTCTAGACCCGCTTAGTCACTAAGTCTACTTCGATTGAATGCTTCCTGGTCATATTTAGTTAGAAGAGACTTGAAGAGAAAACTCTCCAAAAAATTCTTCTTCCGTAGGATATATATATATGTATTTTGTACTTTGTTTTGGATGTTGAGTTAAGACGCACCAAGTCAATAAAATTTGTGGGCTTCTTACTAGTTTAACTAAAAACTTATTCCAAGGGATGCCACGGCAATATTAATACCACTTTTAACATAATACACGCGGTAGGAATATTTAAAACCGCTTTTTACCACTTAAGACAAAATAGCGTCAGTATCCTACAGCACTTATGGTACCCCCAGAAGGGCTTAAGATAGACCTACCTTTTATTATACCGATGAAGTCTGTCCGTCTGTCTGATGTCTGTAAATGTACTTTTGTGTTGAAGCTGCAGGCCGCAATTTTGAGGCATTGTAATGAAATTTGCTACACAGACCTACTTAGGTCCAAGGACGAAAACTATTGAAAATGATTCCGGACGGTCCACTTTTCCGATCACCCTCAATGCAATGCCCTATTCTGAAATGTCATTATATGGGAAAAGTTGCAATTATCAAAATATATCCGCAAAAGTGGCTGAGTAGTAGTGTTTCGGCATTCTAAATTGGTATGAAAACTTTGGACCGGCTGAGGCAATTTTTGGAATCTCCTCTCATATAACCGTTACTACGGAAGTCGTATATTCAATTTTTCGTGGTGAAAACTGGCTCATAATAGTAAATTGGCAAAGAAATCTACCTTACCGAATTTGCATCACGTAGGTCCAATTTTTGGATATCATTGCGTATAAGAATTCTCATCAAACGGAAAGTGTTATATGCCAAAAAGGCCTAATTGTTAATTTGTTCATGATAGTAATTAAATAAAAAAATTAGGTCGACATAATTTCAAGCACATGGATCTATTTCTTGGCTCCACTTTATACAAGATATCTCATGATAAGTGATAAGTGATAGGATCTTCCGAAAAACGCTTCATTTTTAACATTTTATGATGAAAATGAATTCATAGTGGGGACAGTAGGAAATTTGGATCACATAAGGCTACTTTTTTGAGAACCCCACTTATGCACGCACTATTCCGAAATGCAAACTCTGAAATGGAGATTCGGGCTTGATGAAAATTACGGCTTTGCATGAAAATAATGCGTACTCTTCGGGGTATTAATACCAAGGCGAAGGAACAAGTGCATTCGACGAAGTGGTGTAGGGTATGTAACGCTTGGCGCTGCCCGACTATAATATGCTTACTTGTTTTCGTACGCGTTCTTTAAGCATTTCATTCTCATTTTTAAAGTTGTATTTTTGAAATTCTTTAATTTTTGCGGATTGAAAGATTGACAGAACAAATTTACAGACATTTTTACCCAAACTCAACTCAATTGCTTTATTGTAAAAAGTTCAAAAATCAAGAACGCATGCATATTCTTTATTAAATTTCTTCAGCCTTGAAGCAACGAGGTAGAATCTGTGAGGCTGCGTTCCGCCAGGAAATTTTCAATGTGTTAAACGTTTTTTATTCGTAAAGGACTGCCACTTTATAGCATAACAATTTAGATTTTTCATATAAACATAACACATAACACAAACACATAAGAATCAATTGTTTTTCAAATTTCCTACTTATTCAACGGGCCATAGGCGTTAAGGTTAAATGTCTTCTCTTCTTTGTTGCATTCAATTTGCACCGAACAAGACGTCAACCGTAACACTCTTTAAATTACATATGTCTCGCAAGAAAAGCTCCGATGTTGCCATTTTTTATTATATTTTTCAATTTTATATTCCGCTCTGTTCAGTACCAAAAAAATTGCCAAAAAACACTTTCTTTGAGCTGTTACAACGGCCGCTTCGCAGTTAATATAAATGGCAGCACTGTCCATAAGATAATAAAAATTTTGTTTATATGTATTCTTAAATAGGAATAAAAGCTCTTGCAAATCCCATTTAGATCACCTCTTCAAACTTAACTGATCTAATTGGATTCATGTTCATCAGTTTTAGTGTAACTTCACAGTGTAACTTTCCACATGTATCGAGATATTAGAATGGAAATAAAATAATGTTCGTTCCTTATGTAGAGTACAACACTTCAAAAGTCAAAATCAAAAAATTCGCTGATGGTTGCTTACATTCATATTAAGCAATGAACGATCAAATGGCAATTTCCGCTATCGATATTTGAACGCTTTTATCATACAAACAATTGCAACATTTATAAGGTAAGGATAATGAATAATAACAATAATAATAATAATAATAATAATAACAACAATAACAATATAAAATATACGATAATTAACAATCAAAACATAATCTAAGACTAATTAAATATTTACGATTTATTTTTCGGCTTAAAGCAGAACGCCATACTCGATGCGTTACGATATCTGTAAAATACACCTCTGCAACATACATGTTTGTGTCATCTCTTGAAACAATCATTTATTTTAAGATTCATGTTTTGTATCGAAAGGCACATATGTCGCATGAGAGTAAAAACGTACTAAATAAATCCGCAAGATGCACTTAGCGAAAGATGCAGGATAAGCTTGGAAATTATTTATACAATTAAAATGATGACATGCAGGAAGTATCACATGGGAATATATATAATGCACTGTTGAGGGCATATATATATATGCAAATATCAACGAATTTTTTAAACATATTTTATGCAAAATGTGAGCTTCAAAATTTGGTGCTAAAACCAACAACAAGTCTTCGTTTAGTTTCGTTCATAAAATTCAGTAAGTAAAAGCAAAGCCTTTGCATAGTTTTTTCCCCCCCTTCGAACCATGTGTACAGATTTTCAAGCTTAAAGAGTACTAGGCTCTGAAATTTGATATTTCGCGAACATGCAAGAAGATAGATCAAGGCGCGTGTCGCAAGAAGTCGACTAGCTGTTCGGCAATTCATAACGACATAAGTCATCGGCTATTCGTTTTCTGCAACACGCAATTTTTCGGGTCGGGAAGATTGCAACCGAAGCCATACCCAAATAGACCTTCACCTATCCTTGCCGTTATTTACATATCAAAGAATGCTACCAGCTTTAGCTTGCGTTCAAAATCTCGCTCTAAATGGCTGGTTTGTGTCCAAAATCCCTCGCTAATGCACTGGGTATGTGCTCGCGATGTCCCGCAAATGCGTAGCAACAGAAAAAACATTCTCAACTTTTATTAACGCAACGAACAAAATTTAACATAACCATCTCTGCATCTTGCTTATCCCATACTTCTCATTATCTGCAGGCGCCAAAAACTCTGTTATCTTTTGTTAATGCAACACACAAGATTTAACATAACCATCGCTGCACCTTGCTTATCCCATCTTTCTCATTATTTGCAGGCGCCGAAAATCGTGTTAAGAAATTCTTGGTCTGCTGCGCCATTCAAGTGAAATTTATGTTTGTGTGTTAAAATAAAATGCTAAGCAATAACACTTGTATGAGTACTTCCTTGTGATTGGCTTCTGTGTGTGTGTGTGTGTGTAAGATAGGCAAAACGATAGGTAGACTTTACTTTGTCGATATTAATAAAGAATTAATTCGATTTTGTTGAATTCTCAATTCATATGAGGGTGTAGATGAATACAAATGCAAGAATGTAAAAGTACATCTAATATAGCAGCAAATAGATTGATTCAGATTCTGAAAAGAGAACGTTACGTGTTAACATGGGTATATGGGTATGCATAAGCATTGAAATTTGGCCTCTTTTTCGGTAGCCATCTGGAAAGAAGTTGAAATTTAGAAAGACTGGAATCCAAATATGGCAACACACATTCATAGGATTCGTTGTTAATTGTTTTCAGAGATTTGATTACGCTTGACCTCGGCATCGTAAGTATTGATGTGATTAACTTATTAGCCGCATCCGTACGTGGCATTTTTTTAAGGTTAAAGGCCACGCTTTTTAGTCTATCGGTGTTTCGATATATTGATCCTATGCTATAATATTGGTGACATACAAGCTTTAACGGGAATAAGCCTACATAACTATCATTGATATGTGTACCATGAAGGATAGCCCTGGCTTCGGTTGTAAAACTCGGTTGAAACACTTTCGTGTGTGATGAAAGTGTGTGATGAAGAAGAGCCACCAAGAAGAAGTGGTAGCCATCTGTATATAAAAGATTCCAACCGTCACTTTTCAGTATTTGGCTAGAGAGCGAAATGTCACATAATAATGTTTAAGGTCAAAACTGCAGGAAATCATGGAGAAACGTTCAATTCTTTTGCGACATACAAAGAATGGTTAATTGCGGATGGTGACTTCGTAATTTTCTTGGCGGTAATAGTCCCAGGCATAGATTTGCTTGAGTTAAGAAGCTTGGGGACGATTTTAGCTTTTAGTTCATAAAATCTATTTTCTAAAGCTGGCAGACCACTTCCAGTTATGATATTGTCAATGGGCGTCGTCCGAAAAGCACACCAACTCGTTCTAAGAGCTTAGTGGTAAACCGGTTTAAAGATTAGATAGATTATTAGATTTTCAGCTATTGCCATAAGTTATCAAACCATAGTCAATGTGTTGCCGGAAATTCGCTCTTCTTAAAATGGAATTTTTTAACAGAAGACAATGGGATTTTCAACGATATCTCTTGGAAAACGTGATCCCGAGTACATTGAACGTGTGCGCATTTTGTGCGGGCCTATTAATATGCATCAGCCGATTTTCTGCATCACATATTTGCTTTCTAGAAATGTGGATTTTTTTTTAAATTTTGTATTGAAATTTTAGCGCCTGACAAGTTTGCCCAAGTTGAGATCACTCGCACAATAGATTCGAAGATGTTGATTGCCTTCGTGTTAGCTTTTTCTTTTGTTAAAATGTATACATCGACCGCCCATCGTAGAGGCAAAATTCAATGATCTGTATACGGTAAAGTATTTTACTTATTACCTTGAGACCCTTGTGGAACGCCATTCATTAATGAAAAAGAATCAGAGAGACGGTTGTTAACTCTAACTTTAATGATTTGATGTAATTGAAAAAATTTGCGCCCAACATCCCGTGATTTCATGAGGCTTAAAATAACATGAAGACCAATCCTGTCAAATGCATTTTCGAAATCAATTGAGAGAATTGTTATATGATTCCGTTCAGAAATTGCATGATCGATATGTAAACGAGTGTCGATGCAGCCTCTACACCACTTAAAACGTAATTGTTGTACGGTACCAATAACTCTGAAAGACAAGATAGAAGAGATCCGATGCGACGGAGACATTTTTAGACTTTAGAATTGGAAATGTGGTCAGTCAACAACGCCGTATTGTACAGGTCCAGTGATTCCTTGTTAATTGAATTAGACAGATCATTGATCGTTTGCTATGAAATGCGATCTAGACCGGGTGTCTTCGCTTATGTGTTTGAAGAGAAAACTTTCAAATTCTAAGGTAAATATACAATTTTCCAGGAGTATGGTACGTCTGTCAATAGCATTCGAAAGAGAAATTGGAGTTTTTTTTTTGTATTTTCGATGAAGGCACTGGATTAGTTGCTGTCAGAGGAGTATTCGTAGCACATTTTTCCAAAACAATTAGAAATCTCATATGCCTCAGTTAAGTTTGCGTCGGAAGCCAGATAGCGGAAATTTCATTCGAATTGACGTTCCACTGAGTTTGCTCATTTTGTTCCAGACAACTTTAATTGATGTGTTTCTGTGAATTCTTTTCGAAAAAAGTTTAAAACTGAATAGAGAGAGCATTGGCCTCTTTATATAATAGCAAATGATCATGGTGAAGAAATCTTTTAAAGCTGTGCCATTGTTTTTCCTCAATAACGAGAGCGTGTTGTTCCGCCACGGTAGTCTAGTCCGTTTAAAAAAGCGGTTGGGCTGAGGAATAGAGAGATGAGCGCCTGTGCGAATGGCCTTAGACATAATTGCAGCATCATGGCTGCATCCTGCTTACATTAAAAGACTTTGAATTGAATTGAAATAACTCGGCATGTGTGCAGTAATTAATAGTAACAGAATTACTCTATTCTAGAGTAACCAATGCGAACAACAAGCGAATGTGGTTATAATGAATAATTCTAATAAAAAATAGAAACTCTCCACCGTCGATGATATCAAACGCTCGCATTTGCGCTTGTATGTCTTCTTTGGGGATAATTAAAAAAACTATAACGCTTCCTTTGTAGGTCTCGCAAATCTTTCCTAATAAAGATTTTAAGTTGTGGGTGAATTGGATTGAATTGAATTATGATCATACAAGAACGTATATTAAGTGGAAATGCCTATCCAGGGGACAAAAAATTATTGAGAAGACATATTTCGTGGTATTTACCGAAGTAAGCGACAGTGCTCGAATTTCATATATGAAAATTTCCCCGCAATCGATTGCCGTGAATATATCAAATTTTGGCAATTCAAATAGTTTTTAAACGGAAGAATTTCCTACATCGCTTGGGAGGGCGGTGTGGTACACAATCAAAATGTACAACGTTTTCCACATTGCAGGCACATGCCTCGGATATCTGTTAGTTATGTAACAGTTAAAACTTTAAAACGAAAGCACTCAGGAACCTTGTTGGGTGAATGCCTTTGCTACTTCAATTGCAAATTTATGCTCGCACCTTTTCTTTGAATCATATGATGAAGTTATGGTTAATCTTAGTTCGCTTGATTTACAAAAAAATGTTGAAGGGAAGACTATTTACGGGAGGAAATTGCTTTAAAGCTTCCCGGGAAGTTAATTTGTTTATTGCGGTATGCTATGCCTTAAGCTTTAGGCGCGCTTTCCTCGAAACACTATTTTCCAAAAGATCAAGTAGTGTTGCTCTTAACCGATTTCATTCTTTACATTTCGATTTTTTTACACCACGCCCTTTTTTTAGTCGAAAATGAAACATTTCAAGCGAAATACTCACCGCTCACACACACATATCAACTTATTTCAAATTCCTCTCATGGTAACCACGGACGTACATTATCTGTTACAAGTTCCCTTCCAACTCGAGAATTTTTTGCTGTTACAGTGGTCGCGATAAGGCACGTGCAGCCAATGCTGCCTGTTCAACTTTCAGTGGACCAAAAGACGCTAA
The DNA here is from genome assembly GCA_000688735.1 of Glossina austeni. Taxonomy (NCBI): domain Eukaryota; kingdom Metazoa; phylum Arthropoda; class Insecta; order Diptera; family Glossinidae; genus Glossina; species Glossina austeni. Next base: position 5,844 of record KK502539.1, on the reverse strand, counting down.
AGGATATGAGATTATGAGAATATTATCCTCAAAAGTTAGATTTATTTTAACGTTTTAAGTCTTTTTCGCAACTATCACTTTATTTGCCTTTACACATTAAATATAAAAATCAAAAAAAAAAAAAAAGATACCAAACTAATAACTTATTAATTATTCCCTAGGAGTAAAACAATTACTCAGCTTCCTTTCGTTGCCATAAAAACATTAAAAGGATTAATAAGGATGCAAAGCGAAAGCTAACTTTAAGGTAATCAGTGGGAAGATATGCAGCTTTACGTTGAATGTTCTTTTAAAATTTTATCAATATCAAAATATTTTGCAAAAACCTTCTATATGGAATCTGTGCCTATTGTATATTATCGTCCTACGTACGTAAAAAGGCAAACGTGCAAATGGCGTTAGCAGAAATGAAGTAAGAAAATTGCGTTCGCCATATGGCGTAACTTTAATGCCAACCATCTCAGGCATATATTTACTAAAAATTGTATTTTTTATTTTTTAATTATATTAAAAATGTAAAAAGTATAATAATAATTAATTGTAAATAATCAAAAAATAATTAATTATTTCTATTGTGTAAGTTCCCTATATATTCTCATTTTCTACGTTGAATTCAATCAGAAAACGTTGTTTGTAAAACCGTATAAATCAACTTAAGATATCAGGTGAATTAAAGTTACTCATCTTAGCAGCTTCCTACTGCCTATTTTGAGGGAATACAAAAGCGATCACAAATACAAATTCAAATAGCTCCAGAGAAGAACCTTAGGTACCCCGGGTACCCATCGTCTACGGCAGTAATGAAATATTACAGCGTTTTATTATAATTCAGAAAATTTGAGCGCGCCCTTTCAAATATTGTAATTGATGTAAACAAGACATACAGACAGACATATATATAATTTTAGTTTTTGTGAATATTCTAAAAACAGACGAACATGCAGGGAGTACGTACGTATCGCCATTTATTTAGTGTGAAAACTATATACTCTTCGAAAAATGTTGGGGGGGCTGCTTCGAACACTCAAGCTCTAAGTGGTAAGTAAAATTAATTCGATTAATGTAGAAAAAGTAGTTTTTAACGACGTGAGCTAATCGATACAATGTCTGTGAGCGTACGCGTTTGATAAATTTATTATAACAGTGAACGTTCGAACTATGCTAATCGACATCGACATCTTCAACTTCGTCTTTTATAGTTATGGGCATTAGTTGGTTCCATGGCGAATTATTGCTATTGTTGTTGGTGGTCGTGGTAGTCGCTGCAGTTGTAACAGGAGCATTTGTGCTGATATTCGATGTGGTCGAATGTACGTTGGGTGCCATAATAGAATTAGTGGAATGGCTCGTGGTAGTGTTAGTAGCATTGAGAATTGGGGTTGGCGAAGCAGGTTTAGCATTCAAATTACGCAACGCAGCCGGAGGAGGGCAGGATACTTTAGTTATCGTTATTTTTGGCGTTGAATGCATTAAGCGCGCAGCCGCACTACTCGGTGCCGGGTTGCCGTTTATCAATCTCGTGCTAACTGTATTGCTGCGCAAAGTGTTTTGCAAAAATCCGTTGACTTTTTGTAATTCAGATTCATTGAGATTCGCTATGTTATTAATTAAAGCGCGAGCAGTCGAAGAATTGACTGTTAATATCGTCTGCCTGACTTGAGCCCCACCTGATGTGGTTATAGTAGCTGCGCTTGCTTGATTGTTAAAGCCCGTATTCGCTATATTGTTATTATTACTATTATTGTTATTATTATTATTATTATTATTATTAGTATTAGTGGGAGCAGAGGTAGCTGTACTCGTGTTTACGTGGTGATGATCATTTGCATTTATGTTGGGAAAATCACTTGAGTTCTCAAATACCTCCTCCAAGGTCTGATAGATCTTCCGTTTGAATATGACTTTTTGACGAGTGTTCATTAAAGCCATGTCCGGCAGTAAGGCTTCCAGAAATCTGACATCAGCTTCAGAACTGGTAATTGAGCCGTTTGTTAATTTTAAACGTTTCGATTCAAAAGCTTCAGCTTCAAAATGCATCGGTCGCTTTGTAAACTTGCGCTCTTGTTCGCCGTCTTCCTGAAAATTAAATTCGGCTTCAGCTTCGCTAGTAGTAAATTCAGTTTGTGGCTCAAACAAACCATTCAATTCATATTCTGGTAGGTTGGTATTATTGCTATTATTTGCTGAATTTTGATTATTGTTATGTACAGTCTTTAAGACTTTTGGATATTCTTCCGTATGTATACGTATAGCAGGATTTAAAGCTTCGAAGGCTGACTTAATTTCTGCTGTCTCATCTTGAAACTCTTCTTCATCTTCTGCTTGCTCCATATCATCGTCTTCTTCCTCCTCCTCCAATTCATCGTCTTTAGCTGTATCCATATCATGCCTAGTATCCTCATCATAATCGTCCTTTCTATCACGCCCTTCCATCATTGGTTTTACCAAAAATGTCAGTTCTTTGTGCAGATAATATGGCTTAACACGATTAGGACCGCTATGCGTCTTGTAGATATTAATAGAGCGAGCAAACGCTGCTCTGATATTACGCCAACGCTCCTTACACGAAGCCACTACAAGAAAATGATTACAAAATAGAAAAATAAACATCCATGCATTAATTCAAATGATAACAATAGCCATGGGAACTTAGTAAGTGAGAACACACACTGAGAGAAGTGAAAAGATTCGATTCAATTCGCATAAAACTTAAACATATTTCCAAAAAAACCGTGTTATGAGGTCAAATAAAGCGTAAAGTGTAAAAAGTACTGAAAATTCAAAAACTTCGATGGATTGACGAAAAATGTATGAGAATTAATAGATAACAGATATATGCTATAATGCGTAATAGATAACAAAATTGTAGACTGTGATCCTTATTACCATTGCTTTATAAAATATTGCTTGCATAACTATATGAAAATCACTAGACTCGTTTGTAAAATAACTTGTTTAGTGATGTTTTGATTTGCCGTTACGACCACTTTTATATTCATCAAGCAAAAAATTGACTCGATCTTTGCATCTGCGTATTGTAGATTACGACAGCAAATATCGGTAAAGACATTTCATTATTAGAACAGTTAAAGCAATTCCCGATATTGGTTAAAGAATGCTTATTCTATAATATCTATGGTAGAGGGAGAAATAGGAACATGAACATCACAAGTTATATGAGGAACTAACTTATGCTCAGAGACTCGTACATACAATAGCAAAGTAAACGAATTTTTCTTAAATAGGAAGGTTTTGTAAAGACTCTCCTGAGTACCGGGAAGAGAGAAGTTGTACCGATGAGAGCACTCGAACTAAAATGCCAACATTAATAAATGGTAAAATTGTTTATTGAAATCCTAAACAGCTTAACAGAAGTCATCGTAACCTATTCTTGCTTGTTTTACGACATTTACAAAAAAGTTTCACGTATAAAAGTGTTTTCTCCCAGCCGATATAAGATTGTTAGTATCTTTTAAGAAATTTAAAATAAGTAACCCTAATACTCGTGACGGCCTTTCTTCATATCTACTTGTGTTTTACTGTACATAAATAAAAATAAACTCATTGTCACTGTAATACTCTATTCCGCACACAATTAAATACAAAACACGAACTGCAACATCACTCTCTGCAATCAACACATACAAAAGTATAATCTGTTCGTGTATAATTCATCCCGCTCTGTTTTAGCGATATACTTCATCAGCAACTCTTCCACATAAAGAGAGAAACAAATAACAGGTCATTTTAGGAAAACACATACTGCATTACATTCTTACACATGAAAAAATGCTATAACATCGAATAGATAGAGTTCTCTCTAATGGTAAAAGCAAAAAAGAAGAGTACTTTGAATGAGTGATTCATTATCACCCGATGATTTAAAGTAAAAGAGACCGCATTCGCACACTACGACAGCATTGAAAATTTAGAAAAGCAAACACAAAAAGTAAAAATATGTAGACAAAGGTAAAACATCATCGTTATGCAGAAAAAACAAAAACTTATTTTACTAAAGAGAAACGTGAACACTCAAGAAAGAGAATCAATTTGGCTCATCGAACGCAAAAATTATATAAATGTTGGTTACGATGAGATTCATTCGCACACGTATAATTTGTGTGTTTGCATTTAATGTATAGCTACATAGATATATAGTAATCTTTACCTGAGTCGTTGCATTCTTTGGCGATTTTTGTCCATGATTTATCGAGTATATGCTTTTTGGCATAATTATGATGATTGCGATCATACATCCATGGACATTTCCGCACTAAACGGCATAGCTTCGCATTCGCTTGATACGCTATAGTACGTTGCTCAGCTGCGACATCGTGTAAATATACCGCTTGGCCGCCAGATATTGCTACATTGTTGGTAGCAGCAGCCGCTGCTGCCGCAGCCAGTTGAGAGACAGTTGCTGTTGTCGAACTATTTGTATTGTTTGATGTTGAAGTTACAGTTATAGTCACAGTTGGCGCCGTAACTGCTGTCGTTGTCACTTCATTGTTGTTGGCGACATTTGGGTTATTGTTGTTTTGTGCGTTTGTGTCCTTTTTTGGTGGCATGTTTTCTCACTAACAATAACAAACAATTCTTCCAAAAAATTATATAGCGCTTTTATGTTCGAAGATATCGCACGTGGTTATTGTTCTTAGCGCTGCACATTCTCTTCTGTCAACTCAAATGTCTATGTTCCTAAACATTATGTGGATACGTAAAAACGTCCAAAAAACGTGTTCATTTCCTTACCGCTTACTTAACGTCTATTAGTAACGATCGACGACTTTTTTTTACAATTCTAACACTTTCTTATGCCTACACATGCACACACACACAGGCAGGCACGTATATAAGCGCTTCATCATCGCACATAGCCAAGAAAAAAAGCAATAGCAGTCACTAGCTTCGAACTTAATCCAGCAATTGCTTTGAACGGAGGAGATATCTTTTTATCTATATATATTTTTTAACAAGCCACAACATAGCATAGCACTGCTGAGAGCATTTCAAAGTATACTCACAAAAAAGAAAAATATTGACATTTATAAAATCAACTAGTTTTCATGTTGCTTGCATGTATCTTAGGTTTTTCTTATGCCGGTCATGAAAGCAAACGACAGAGCAAACGTCGTTATTCACTCATATAAAAAACGCAACAGACTCAGCCAAATGTAGTATACTTTGGTTTATTTTTTCATTAAAAAAGTACAATAAACATATACACGAAATCTTAAGAACACGAATACATGGAAACAAACTAATATGCAACATGAACGTATATGTGAACAACGCGCTCCACTCTACCTCCTAGTACTTCATGCGAGAGCCAAGAATTAACTGAAAATCGAAGTTGTTTTTGTTAACCATTAATACTGTTATTCATCGCGAGGGAAAAGCTCACATGATAAATTCACACAATCTTACTCTCATGATACTCTCTCAATCTCTCACAAAGCCTTGCTCCTCTACAACAAATTCTATTGATATTTTCTGATGTTCACTATTCTCTCTTTGTCTTTCTCATTTTCCTTCTCTCTTTCCTCACACAAGATATCAATGCTATTGAATCTTTCCTTTACACATTTCTATGTACATATTCACTTCTGTGGCTGACCAAAGACAGCTGTATAGCTGAACGAAAATTGCTGCTACTAGTTCATTGCTGATGAAATATTTCTATCATTTGCTGGTGTTAAGATTCATAATTATTGAAACCGTATGTATGTGCTTTACTACCCCTCACTATTAAATACCAATACTTTCGAAAACTATACACATAAAATATTTAAACTAAACCAATATCAAAATGCGAGATGAAAATAGAGAGAGAGAGAGAGAGAG